>BLKR01009148.1:0-175033 GCA_011170035.1 Teleogryllus occipitalis
TGAGTAATTCATTATTCTGTTCGATGTATTTCCATGGTTTCATATTCCCTCAGCCTCGGTTGTCAAGGTTCATTATATAATTGGGAGCGAACAAAGTAGAAAAACGGGCCTTTTGATAAAGTGGCACCTGGCGTTTCATTCACCATCATCTATTCAAACATCGTTCCCTCATCATGCGGGTATACGCAGTCCGATGTTTTCGATCTCAGGTCTACGTGAGAGTTCAGGCCACAAACCTTATTGGTTCCTTTTAATTTTCGACGATTACAGCACCATCTATTACAACGTTGAAAAAACGTTAAATTCAAAAGTTATGTACCTCTTTTTTTTTCTTCGGAAAATCCAAATCTGCAATGGAAAATGAGGGGTTCAATTTAACTTTTTTATTTTCCTCCGCCCACATCCCCGGGAGTAGGGATGAGCGGTTGAGTTTGGTTTCATTTGATGGCCCCCGTCGATACGAGTAACTTACATTACCCACATTCCTTGACTCGATGCGCACTTTTCGAGATATTCCCAAAACCAATTTTAAATGGAACACACTGTGAACACAGTACATACATCTCCCCTGCTGCAGAATTTCGAAATCTAGGTACAATTTCATTATTTGATATTCGGAACAATTTAATTAAACGTATCTCTAAACCTTTCTGGTTGTTAATATTTAATACGCGCGTTGATATATTAGAATGTTCCCCTTGAACAGTGGATTAGTATAAGGTATAATGGATATTTTTAGGGGCTGGGCTCGAAATTGAGTTGTATCCGCGCTCGTATGCCACGAGTAAAAACTATTCCATCGAAAAGTTACCAATTATTGTGCTCCATTCAGGGTTCATGAATAAAAAAAAAGTAGAGAATGTTTATTCTGTGAAGCGTTAAAACTAAAGTTGAAACGTTTGCTTTTGTACAACAATGATTCAATTCTTTGTTAAGGCACTTACTAGGATTTCCCTTTATTTATATTTCGTTCTTTTACTTCACTTAGAAGTCCCATTCCGGTACCTCATGGGCCCATCTCGGTCTAGTGCTGTTATTGTGAGTGTGGCCAGGCTCTCCCTCATTCATGCACGCAGACATTTCGCACACAAATCACTCATACAGTTACCGGCCAGGGCAAGCAATTAGAGTAGGATAGAGGTGAATGTAATTGTCACATGAGATAGAAGGAATGCACTCCATGCGAGAATCACAATTAAGGGATCAGGGAGAGCGGCCGTTCCGGTATTTACCTCGCACACAAACTCCTCCACATACCGGCATTAAAGTAATATTCAAAATGATATATTAAGCAGATTTTATGTTTATTCATAACAATATATTATTAATGTATTATTGTATAATGTGTTATTATGTAAAGCAAGGTAGAGAGTTGAAAATGGCTGACGAAAATATGATTACCCCTTATCACCACTTCTTCCCAATGTGGAAATGAAGCAAACTCTTTGGTACCATGGCGATATTTCTCATGTGAGAATTTCACATTTTTATTTGGTTCCCCAACGGATATACTACAGTAAAAAATTCGAAAAAATCAAAGTTCCGATTTTTAATTGGTATACTACTTATTGTTGATATTTTATATAAAGTCATCATATTGTTATATGTATAAGCATGGATAAAGTAAGACTGTGATTAAATTTCTTCTTCGAAAAATTACTCTCCGAAGTTGAAATTTGTTCAATCATGTTCGATAGTTTTAGTTGAAAATATTACATGAACGAAAACCATATTAGAGCCATTCCTTGTCAAATCGCACAAGACTTAGCACGACTTCTTTAAATGTACGATTTTTTCCCCTTAAATCTGGACATAAAAAAAGAGACACGTTCTTTTTTTTATTTGCCTGAAATTTTTGTGATTATTTTTGTAGTTTTGCCTATATTACATTTTGAAATTTACGCATACTTCACGAAATATGATACATTTTTGCCCCGTACGTACTTAACATAAAAATTTCTGGTTTAATTCATTGAATACTTTGAAATGTGTATTTTATTCCTGTGTAAATATATTTTTCAAAAAATTAATATTTGATTCAAAAAATTTAATTTGTTTAAAAAAATTAACATTTGTATATAAATTCGACGAGTTAAAAATTTGAAAAAAATATAGCTGTTTTCCTGTTAAATTTTCTATAAAATACACCAAGAAAGACAGTGGGCACTCCACACATACAGTTCTAAAAAATCAATTGTATGTATGAGGGCGCGCTCTGCCTTCCCATGCACTAACGAATTGTGTTCGGTCAGTCTTTGATCTGAGAGCTGACGAACTATAAAAATAATGACCGCCTGTCTGATTAGGGCTTAAAGAGTTATTAGTATTTCAGATGTTCACTCTGCTCCCATAATGGATGAGTGACAGAGAAACGAATTCAAATACGAGACATTCCACGTCAAATCGCACAAGAATTGACAGGTTTTTTCAAATATATGACATTTTTTTTATTAAACCTGGACATCACAAAACGACACACGTGTTTCTTTATTTATCTGAAAATTGATTATTTGTGTAGTTATGGCTATATTAAGTTTTGGAATTTACACGTACTTCGCAAAATATGATTTATTGATACTCCGAATGTACTTAACATACAAATTTCTGATTTGCTTCATTTAATACATTGATATGTGTATTTTATTCTTATGTAACTTACTTTCTCAAAAAATAAATATTTCATTAAAAAATAATAATTAATTGTTTTAAAAAGTGAAACTTTCTGTCTAAACTAGCTCCGATAAAATTTTTTTAAAAAATAGGCGTATTTCTTATCCAATTTTCTACAAGACACAACAAGAAAAAAGTTGTTACAGAACACGTGTAGATCTAAAAAAATCTATTAAGTATGCGAGCGCGCGCTTTTTGCCCCTGCACTAACGAATTGTGTTTGATCAGTCTTTTGTAGGAGCGCAGAAGAACATTAAAAAGAATGGCCTCTGCCTGATTAGGGTTTCAAGAAATATTAGTGACTCATATGTGGGGGGGGGGGGGCTGCGGCCACCTCCCACTATCTCACCCATCCCTGCTGGGAACATATACTCCGAATAAAAGAAGAATGTGGTTGACAGTTCCCGGTAACATGGTGACGTCAGCTCCGTAACCTAGGCAACAGCGAATCAGAAGTATCGCCATTTGCCCTATGTTGTCACGTTTGAACTGCGAAATGAATCGCGTATCCGGAGTGCTGCAGTTTATCGGCTGAGTGTCGACGTTTGGGAGTGATTGGCGAAGGATGAGAAAATGTAAGTTCCTTATTTATTTTCTTTCTTTTACGTGTTACGATTTTTCCCGATTTCTCTCAGCTGTTCGTCTTATTGTTCAAAGCACGTGGTAGAGCGCGCAGTACGCGGCAACGCCGCCCCCATCCACACCGAACTGTCAACCACATTCTTCTTTTATTCGGAGTATATGTTCCCAGCAGGGATGGGTGAGATAGTGGGAGGTGGCCGCAGCCCCCCCCCCTCGCATATTTTCGTCTGAAAATGCTCGCTCCTAACAACTGAAAAGCCATATGGCTGAGCGTTGTATAATCAGCTCACTCTGTCAAATAAATAAATTTTAAAAAAAGGATGGGTGAGAGCGAAACCAATTTTATAGAACGATTTTCCTAAGGATGAGCCAAAGTGACAGTTCGCGAAAACAAGTGAACATCACATTTCATTCAGAGAAGTATCCCTCCGCCGCGACAGCTATTCAGCCACACCCCTTCGTAAAGTGCTAATGGCTCCTGTGAAAACATCCCTATGCAGAAGTCTAAGACTTTCGCTTAAATGCACGTACGCGAGTTCGAGAAATATTTAAATTTCATAACGTATGTGGAAAATCTCTTAACATGGTCTCACAAACAGTAAAAGAAAACTGCCACGAATGTAAATAGAAAGAAAAATCATTTTATGCCGGAAACACGTACACCGGTACGCATCTCGCATTCAAGTCTCGTTTTTAAAATAAACACATTATTTATCACACAAAAAGTAAATTCAATGTAATATATAAATAAAAAAAGAATTTTTACAGAAGAGCACATTACACTGCACTTCCTAATGTCAATTATTTCTCGCAGCGCACTATATTTTTGTCGGACAAGTACACCACAAAAGGAAGTGTCGAAGCCATTTACAAGTTAGCCAACTGCAAACGGACGAATGCGGGAAGGGAGTCTAATGGGCTCGAGGACACATCGACCACAGAACCTTCAGTTATGTTGCCAGCATTAGCTGTCACTTTGGCTCAACCTTAAGAAAATCGCTCTATACTGCTGAGTCCCTTTGCGTACTTGGGTTGGAATGCCCTCCTGACCTTGCTTGTGAAATACAACAGACCACTTGTCAAGGGACTTGAGTAAAATTTTCTGAACATCAGTCGTAATACGCATCTGATAAAGAGAAGAGTGCTAGAGTGTTCTGTGAATCGCGTGTACATTGTGCAACATGAGTGGCGATCACCGTATGAGATACAACATGTTTCAATTTAATATTTATGATCACGATTTTAAGAAAAGAAAATCTCCACGTTCCGAGAACTACAATTTAGTAGTGATACTTGATTTAGAGAAGTCATTAAATTGGCGAATTTGTGATTTATATCGGAAAAAGGGAGTGGACTTCCAAAAATCGTACGAGACGCCATCTTACGAGACGGACGCATCTATTTATTTATTTATTTATTTATTTTACGTCAAAAAAACAGTTAAAAACTGCGTATGACGTGCTATGGAGAAAAGTGAATTGTGTGCACATTTTCAAAATTCTGTGATCCCTACACCAAGTCATATACTACTTAAATTTTGAATTTTGAAAGGGAGAAAAAACCAACAAAAAAACTCCCATGTAATAAAATCTATTATCAAGGATAAATAAGCAAAAAAATTGAATTTTGAAAGGGAGAAAAAAACTCCCATGTAATGAAATCTATTTTCAAGGATAAATAAGCAATAAATTTTGGCTCTTATTACTTCCTGCCGCGACAACATGGAAACGATAATTTGAATAATTGTATTTCCCACTGAATTCTAGAAGACGTGCACAGAAAATGAAGTTACATTTATGTCCAGAAGCAAAACAAGGGGGCCATCTCAGCATTTGCTCAATGGATCAGGGAAACTGGACGAAAACCTGATCGAGATGGGGGTCATTGACCCGGAAGCTGTGTTACAATAGTTGTTACAGGTTGTTTATACTCATTTATACAGTCCAAATGGTAATTAATGCATTATGTATCATTGTTAAAATTAATGTTACTTTTCTTGTGATGCTCAGTATAGTCTCTAATTGTATAGAAACAGTTATGCAGCAGAAACGATTTCACTTAGGATTTAAATCTGGGTGTCTGGTTGTGCTCTTGATATTTTGTGATTATATACCGTTTTTAGCGATTTGTCTGTGCCTAGTGTGTTTTAAGTGTGTTCATTACTTGTTGCAGGTTAGCTGAAAATATAATTCCAACCGATTTTTTTGCTATAACCAAGACCAAAAAAAAAAAAAAAAAAAAACATTACGAATTTTAAACGGACATTCAAACCTCAACGAACTTTCAGATTTACGAGGTGCTGATAAGTGTCAAAATGCTTTTTGTTAGTAAAGAGAGCGTCGAGATGAGCGGCTCCCATGGCATAAAAGAAAGAAACAGTCCAGTGAATATAGTGAAAACAGTGGAAATCAAGGAAATGACAATTTAAGCTCTTCAGATAGCTCGTAGAGTTTCTGTGAATTGAATAAATAATAGTTTAATTGCAATAGGAGAAACTCTCACCAAGAAAAGAAAAGTGCAACAAAAACGGTATACACTATGAAAAATTTCCGACAGTACAAAGTGCTATCACAGATAATTCTTTTCACACTGAAGATCCTTCAACATCAATTAAGAAATCAGAATACATTATTAAGAAACTTATCGATTTCTTTTACTCAATAGATCACTAGAAGTTGAAAATTCAAATTTTGACAATTCAATTACAATTCAATTTTTGAAAGTTGGAGATACAATAAAATTAAACAACCCTTCGCAGCAATCGAACACATGATAAAAGTGTCTAAAAAGTTGTATGAACAAAATGGAATTTTGTCCAGACCTGAAAGTAAATTCGTTAAGGCATTAGAACTGTGCATTGTGACGAAATTTCAGGAATTCTTAGGTAAGCGAGTACATATATTTAAAGTGAGTTGTGAAGGACCAGACAATTTCAAAATGTCAGTCAAAACGTGAGTCAAGAATCCGTCATTTAATATCCAAATACAATCGTGATGTTCTACCACCTCAAGAAGTACTTAAATTAATCCTTCATCCACAGAAACCAACGGCCAGTAACGCATGAAACGTGTTTATTAGCTATCTATTGCACACTGGTTTGTAAAACTTACACTGGTGCACACTGCACTACTGCACACTGGTTTGTAAAAAAAAAATTATTGTTTAAAGTTACTGACATTCCACTTTGATTTTTTCTGGGGTTGTCAACAATACTCTAGTGCGTTTATTAATATTTTTTAAAATTTTAGCTCATCGAGTTTACATAAATATTCAATTTTCAAAATCTAAATGTTTTCAAAAAATTGAAAAATTTAGGAGATTAAATACTTTCAAAATCTCAAAAATTAAACACGTTTTTAAGTTTCAAATGAAATTTGAACTGAGTTTCTATAATTAGTGTATTCAAATATGTGATATGTTTAAATAAGTAATGCACCTCATTTTTACCAAATTTCATTATGCAATATTTCCGAAAATAATATAGCTAGAAAAAATAAAAATACAAGAATTAACTTATTTGATCCATATTATAAATATAAAAAAATAGAAAATAATTAAAAATATGAAGGTCAAATTTTTGTCTTTTCGTGCGATTTAACGTGGAATGGCGCATTAGTTAGATAAATATCATTTTTATTTGTATTCCAGAAGTTACGAATACAATGAATATTAGTGTAAAAATATTCAACAGCCTAATTTACAAAACCGTAAATGTCTACGAACAAAAACAAATTGCTCGCGACTTAAAACAAAAATGATCGCCATTTGTGAAGCAAGATTTTGATATCATTCTGGGGATCTATTCAGATTTATGGAAAATAATATGTGAAATTATTCTTTCTCATATAATAAAGATTAATATCACAATTCCAATTAAAGAAATGGTTGAGCCTAGTTATGATAAAATATTTCATGAAGTGTAAGCATCCGGATAATCAGAATATCGTCGTGGCATTCCGGCTAAAAATAGAAAATGTTGAGGAAAGAATGATAAGTTTACTCCAACACATATTACTGTAAATTGTATTTTTAATCATTTTGGATTTATTGTTAACCCGTGAATAATAGATATCAATGAATAAATCCTGCAATGAGAGCAAAAACTGCTATCGGAAGTACGTAATGGAAGTGTGTGTGTGTGTGTGTGTATGTATATATATATATATATATATATATATATATATATATATATATATACAAACAAACTTTGTCATATAACTTTAGCACCTCTTGTAATTTTCGAACGGTTGAAGTTTTTGCAAAGCAGTTTTCACGTAAGTACATGAGGGAATGGGGATAATTGATACATGTATTCGTTTCAATTTTATCACTTGTATTTTAAGAGATATTGAGGTTACTTTGTTTTTTTCAAATGTAACTATACATATCTTTTTAGAGTATCATGGCGAGCGTAAAAAGACGAATTCATTGATATACATATTGTCATTTGTTAGATAAGCATTTTTTGAATAATTTTGATTTTTTTGAGACTCATGTTTAACGTATACTATTTTATAAGATGCGAGTTCTTGCTAGTACGCTAGTAGATAGATCCGGAGTAATATATGTAGATTTCATTACGTAAATGATCATTCATAATCATAAAATTAAATGAAAATATCTATGTTGAAACGTAATAGCCAGTTTTTATAATTATTTTGAAGATGACAAATATATATGTTTAAAATCCTATGTGCTAGTAACATGCAGTATAAAACTTATTTGTTTAGGTATATCATACCATTGGAACATAAGAACAGTACTGAACCATCAACATGTATGTTATGTGTACACAATAAATTGAACCACTTAACAAAACAATATTAACTTCATTATTTGATCTGAAGTGCTAAATATTATGCATCTTGAAGTGTGAATAATAAAAAACGAAGGACTCCCAGAATATTTTTATATGCTTAGACAAAAATATTTTTAGATAAATTTTCTCCCATTTTTTAACAAAAAAATTAATTAATTTATTAACCGGGAGCAATTGATATACAAACCAGCAGCATGTATGTTGTTATAGATTAGTCTTAATATGTAAAGGATCATTGCTGAATTACTTACCAATGCATTAATATCCTGCACATATAGAAAAAAGTTCAACAGGGTTGACCCAAAATATACAAACACTTTCCATTTTACTAATTTGAACATGAGAGCTGTGTAAATAATCAAATTGAGAGTCATAATGAGAAACTGTCCTACTACTTAGAGAATTATGCAAATTTGCTTCCTTCTTTGCAGTATTACTTTCAATGGTGCGAGTGTTTTCTTCAACAAGACGCTCTTGCCTCTGAGTTGCCGACTCAGAATTTTTATAGTCTGCCATCTCTTAGCACTTGTAGTCTGTTTTGACAACTGTGACTTTCGTTTCGGCATTGTTTCAAACAATTCAGTGTTCACAAATTTCTGTAAAATATGAGGTTGTTTAGAAAGTAAACGCTGTCTACATATTTCTAACCCCAATGAATTTCGAATTAATTCTGTACATTGATTAAATCAGAAGTAGATCTTAAACATCATTCTCTGGTGGCGCGCAGCTAAACTATTTACATTGATGAATTCTTGAATCTGTGATGTAAAGCTTGGCAAAAATGTCCAGAAATGTAATTATTTTGTAAATATATTAAGTTGTTGGTTGTAAATCATAGTCTATAGTACTCCAGACATTTAAAGGAAGCTAGCACTAAAGTTTCATCGGTATTGGTTCAGTAGATTCAGTGATAATTGCGCTGTCAACTGTCTTTATGTATTAGTCTGTGTAGATATAGATATAGAAATATAGATATACACAGAATATAGATAGAAGATGTAGATTATAACCTTTTCGTTGCAAGAACTCGTTCATAAAATGGCATTTTATGGCACAGATTATGAGATTAGTCGTTAATGACACAACTCACGGTGAGCTAATAGTGGGGGGGGGGCGGTAAACCACACAGCTCATCACCGTTTTTTTCGCACAATTGTCAAATCCGTGTGACGTCATAATAAAGTGGTTTCCAAAAAACTTTGGTTCTCTTATAAATTTATAATGCTGTAATACAAAAATTAACGTATGCAACTCGTTTATAATGTTGACATATTGCATTCATTCAAGTTTTAATTTCGCTCGATTTCAAAACATGAAACTATGCAATAAAACTTAATATCATAATTTAGTTTCGTAGTATACTGTCAAGAAACAATTAAAAATTACCTGGCTGCCGACTGACTCGATGGCAACTGCGTCACGTAATTCAAATCATGATTTATAACGAAGATAATCGAAGCGTGCAACGAAGCGAATAATGAAATAGTTAATGGCACGTGTCTTATTGGCCATTTCTCCCATGAACAAGTTTAAAGAACTTTTAATGTATAAATGCAGGTCTTTAGGGTCGTGCTTTATCGCAAATGTTCACTATTGCTTGGCACCCTGCACCTTTTCTGAATCTCTCCTCGTTTCTCTCACCACAACGTTCACAAATACATTAAAATGTGCTAATCAGAGAAAACTGAAGCATCTACTAGCAATACAATGGCCACAGAAGAATCCGAAGAATATATTCACTAACATAACTTTGATGCATAAAGATAGAAATAACGAAAAGTTGTGCATTGAATTTTTTAAAAAATCGATAAACGCATACCATTTTCTATTCTGCATAATCTAACACTGACCGAGCTATGCCTCCAATATTCTCATTACTATTTTTCGAGTTTATCTTCCGGTATAGTGGCTTTCATTTGGTAAATATTAACTCATTATTGCCTCGAGGTACCTATAAAATTGTGTGATTTTTATGAGACGGGTAGTGCACCGAAGACAGTAAAACCATGTGAAACTTTTGTACGTGGGAGCGAGTCATTGGGGCGTAGGGGGCGCTCCTATCGTCATTATATAAACGATTGTTTCAATTTTGTTCGTATTTTCAAGTTTTAATTAATACAATTGTATAATATCCACACGTCCTCACAGTTTTAGATCTTTCACAAAATAGTGAGTTACTACCTACTATATTTCAAACGACTCATTATGTGGACAGTTCATTAGTAACCAGATTTTTTGTATTATTTTAAAATAATATATAAGGATATTCACCGAGAAGAAACAGACGGGTAGCGGTAGCTCAGTGCATCAACTGATGTCACTGCAGCGCCTCTAACCGGGAGGTCCTAGGTTCGAGTCCTAACGGCGGCAGGATTTTCGACACTAGCTTTTCAGCTAGGTCGAATTCAGCTGTTGTCTGGAGAAGAATTCTAGCGGCCGGCTGCTCTGATCGGTAGTTTTCCGTGGTTTCTCCGATCAACACCAGGCGAATGCCGGGGCAGTACCCTACCAAACGGGCCACGGACCGCGCGCGCTCTATCCTTCCTCTTCCTTGTCCTATCCTCTCCTCTTACACACACACACACACACACACACACACACACACACTTACACTAACATGCACTACACTACCACATATTCCGGGAGACCGGTCGGGAGCTTAGAGCTTGTCCCGACTGGGGCGGTGCCCCGTTGGTGGGAGAGTCCTGGTTAGGGGAATACCCCACTAGCCGACGGTAGGTCGGCGCCGGATCTCGCCATCCAACGGGGGAAGATCACCGCCATCTTCCGAGAGAAAAACACGCACTACACTAACGGAACTAATGACTGAAGCAGTTGACGCGCCCGGAAACACGAAAAAATCAAAATCAAATCGAGAAGAAACAGGAAACGTCAAAACACCCAACACGCCTTCGTTCAAAAGCGAGTGTCTGCAGTAATAGTAATCATGCTCTAATCCCGCACAGGTGCGGCGCACTTACGAGGCCAGGCAGCTTAGGATTGAACTGTATCGGATCCCTGGCGAGCATGTGGCTGTGCGCGGGGCGCGGGAGGCGACGCTGGGCGGCAGCCGGTGGATGGACGAGGCGCGTCCGCGGGGGAACTCAACAATTGCCTGGCGGGCGGCGGCGGGCGCGACCCGGTTTCAGACGCTCATGCAGAACTGCGAGCGTTCCGCTGGCAAACCCACAATTCGCTGTGCAAAAACGCTTCCAACGTCCTGTCATACGCGTGCCCTCCATAACTTCGCGATTACATCGCGTGTGTTGGTCAGCGGCCCACACGGTAATGGATAGGCAGTGTGATGGCTAGACTTCGGACTTTAGGACCGATGCCTGTTTAGTTCCTTTAGGACAGGCACGTCAAACTGCACCCGCACGAGCTACTTGCCTGCCCGGGGAGCCCGGCGCTCGTACGAGCACGGGCAACTTCCCCTGACTCCGCATTCGCTTCCCCTTAAAATCCAGAAAAGGGTGTACATGCACAAGCTGAAGCGGCGCATAGTGGCTTCGTACGAAAATGTTTGCCAAGTGTGCTTGCCTATCAATTAACCGAGAATTGTATAATGTATATATTCTTCACTACTTATGACTAGTTGTTTATTTTCTTACTAAATTCTCCCTTGTATAAACATCTTTGCTAAGTGACAGGAATATGTTTGAATGGCGAATTCTTTCTTTGTTTTCGTTTTGTGTTATTAAATCACAGTGATTTATTGTATTTAGCAATAATGGTAAATAAATTAATCAGTTTCTATAAGTTAATTATTGTCGCATACGGATGGACAGGAAGAATATTTGTCTGTTAAAACTTCGAAACTAAACGTAGAAAGTTCATGCTTTTATATCACTCTTAAGTAAACAGAACTACAAAATCAAGATAATTTTGATTCCATTTTTTTTATTTTACTCTCCATTGAGGATTTGGAATCGGACTGATGTATTATTTTATTTGAATGGATAATTTCTTTGCCTTACAGAGAAAATGAGAATTAATAAACTTAAATTTGTGATTATAACTGTCAAATAATTTCTCCCAAAGACTGTCATGGGCCAGGTAACCAGTGACATACCGCCACTCCGGAGGAATTTTACCCTTACTTTTAAATTTCGCGCCAACTTCACTGGACGCAGTGCCTGCGATTAGTAAGCTTGTTAACTTGCTCGCGACCTTGACGTGCCTGCTTTAGAAAGTTGTGGAAAATAATTGTAGATATTTACAAATCATGAAAAAATATCATCTAATTGTGCTAATAGCAAAATCATGAATGCATCTAATTGTGCCTGAAACGTCCTAACAGGGCGGTTGATGCCTATTTTTAATATTTCTTTGCCGAAAACAAGTAAGTTTGAAGAATAATTGTATTTTAATTACTTTTTAAATTTGTTATATCAAAACGCAAATACTTTCCCGAAACGCGAATATTCCCTGATCGAATACGAAATCTACTATGCACCGAAATCACAATGCACAATAAACTGAAAGGAAATTAAAGTGATTAAAATAATATACTTGTAGTCATTCTCATAAAATGTGTTAAAATATTTAACTTTTCTAAAAATAAAAAGTGCCTAATTTAATCCTTTTGTGATCAGTTTTAAATGCCAAAAACATAATTTTTCATATCTAATGTTTTTAAATGTCTGGTTTAATCATGTTGTAACCTATTTTGTGCCTAAGACGTCACTTTTCATACCTAATAGAACCTAATTTGTTTATTTTGTTACCTATTTTAGGTACCTAAACCATCGCATTTTGGTGCCTAAAATTCCGAGGTGTTGTTATGACCCATATAATTTTCCCTCATCCATTAACTAGATATAACGACATCCGGTCCGAACACCAAATTCCCCATAGTCTCACCTTTATCCACAATTCCTCCCAGAACCAAATCCAAAATTTACTTTTTGACTTCACGTATAACCATCTCCTCACACCCCACTTTCACATTCTCCACAATCCACCCAGAAATAGAATCAAAAAATTCTCAATAGAAATCCGTACCTAATAAAAATAATCTGTCTATCCCTTATTAGTCCTCAAACACCACTACCCTGAAATATCCATCAGTACATCAGTACACCCAAATTAAGAAAATTCCTCATTTCGCAGCTTTTTTTCCTAGGGCTTTTGTCCAGCTGACTGCCGGTTGCCCTTTACGTTCCGAAGGGACGCATATTCGACCATACACTAGACAAACACTTGCGGGCTCCTCTGATCTGGGGTCAGCAGAACGCGAGGCCCTCCGCGACAACACACACACAAAGTCAAGGGACAAACAGCCATGCCCAAGGCGGGACTCGAACCCGCGACCCTTCGGACCGAAGCACTGAGTCGGTACTCGCTCTTAGCCACCTCGGCCATCCAGGACGGCATTCCTAGCTACTTCGCCATAATAAAATAACCCGGCAATCATAACGAAATGATCCGTCCTCCCAGCTCCACCGAAACTAACGAAATAACCCGTCATACCCCTAAACAAAATAAACTAAGAAAATCCTAATCCCACCCGACAACCTAATCCCTGTCCTCGTATAGGGGAAGGTTGCAAGGAAGACGGAAAGAAAATACCCACAAAAAATCATTGAATGAAGAGTTGATAAATATATTGGTAGGCATTCCACATGAACAACAAAGAGATACAATATAAATTTTTCCCTGCAGGGATTCGCGATATTTTTCAATAAAATGACCTAGTCTCAGTTTTCAAATTCGCATTATTGTGTGGTAACGTGATCAACCGTATTGAACATACAGATTGACAAAAACGCAATTTCTGATCGGCATGTTTGCCAAGGTATCACTCCAAGAGGTAATCAAGGTGAATTCGACTGAAGTCAGATGCGCCCCTATAAAGCTAACTATTGCCGTCACCATCCTTATATACGGGCCTCAATAGACACTCAATTACTGGCTTAGTGACCTCCAAACTCTCTGCTACAAAGCACATCGTGTGACGCAACAAATTTGTGAGCGTGGCTCTCAAGTGAATAATAACTAAATCAGCACTTATGAGTGAATATAGAATGAGATGAATCACTTACCCTTTAATGACGTTACATTCTGAGAGTTGTCTGAAGGTAGTTAGAATCTGAAAATAGATAAATATGCACTTTTAATTCAACACGTAGAACAGCAGGGAAATGCGTACGTGTATTAGGTAAACCAAATTCTTTTGGGAAATTGTTTTTCTTTATTTTCTTATATTTCACTATTTCTTACGATTTATATATCTCAAATCTATATCACAAATTTTCTGTACCCTTAAATGATTTATTTTCAGAAAAACTCATATCAAAAGTATCAAATTAAGAAATAAGATGATTTTCCTCGAAAAATCAAGAAATAAATTCTTCAAAATTATATCAAATTATGTTTTATTTCACCTTCCCTTTCCTTATGCCCATGCCCACACAAATTCTTTAGTGCGCGGGGTATCACATGTCTCAGTTATAAACGGCACGCGAATGATAATAACCCGCGCATTTCGACTTCAAAGAACCTATTTCAGCTGGCCCATAATGAATAACAAAATGATCATTTTGTCCCCAAGGACATACAAACGTACATATAGTTGGTGCACAAGAAAATTGACTCATATCTTTTGTATTCATTTTTTGGGTGGTTACGTAAAGAAATATGTTTAGATAATAGCCTACTTGTTTCTAATAAAAATTTCATAAACACACTTCACGGACTAGTATAGAAAATAAAACAGTGACTTTGAGTGTGAGATAAACGGCTCTTCTCAGAATAAAACAGAATTCGTACATTCAACCGGAAAATGATACTTTATTAGATGTGCCACTTTCTTTGTGCACTGATAACATATACATACCACGTTAGCACGGTTGAAAATGTAACGAAGTTATGGAGTAAACTGACGAAATGAAAGAAAACAGAGAAGTAAAAAAGAATAAAGAATTGAAACTATTATGTGGTGATAGTGTTACGATAGTTCGCATGGCTAATAGGAAAACGTCATTGCCAACAAAACATCATGTTGTAAGATACTTTTTCATTCAAAATAAAACAGTCAAAAACATCGATATTAAAAAAACATCGGCGTTAATAAATCGATGTTAAAAAACATTAATGTATTGAAATCACGGACATGGATAATAAAGCTAATGCTTAATCCCCTCACCGGCGAGGGCTGATGGCTGCCGTCCTCCAGGGCAGCGCAACCCTCGGCTCGCGTCCAGCAATCACCCGCAGTCACCGAAGATCCAGGTTCACAGCGGCTGTCCCTCACTACCCCTCGGCGCGGCGAGCAGAGGGGGGGGAGGACGCCAGACGTGCCCCTCAATGGGCAGATAACGCTGAAGTCGGCGGCTACCTCCACGCTTAGCGGTGCATAGGCTTCCACGTCCCCGACGGAGCACGCCAAGCGGGCCGGCAGCGACCCATCTCCAGCAACTGTCGCGGCTACGTCCCTCGCCCTCGTCCCCGACCCCGCGCCCGCCGCCGCCGCCGCCGCCGCCGCCACGCCGCGCGTCAATAGTGGAGCGAGGCGACGCAGGCGGGGAGAACGCAAGCGCAGCTCAGTCGTTGCCATGGGAACCACGCGCCGCCGGCGGGGGAGGGGAGAGGCGCGAAGGACGCTTTGAGGTCTCCTTCAAGTTGACCGACGAAACAATCAGGTATTTGGGCCAAATTATGTGTATCGTTTGATCACTCACACACACACAAACAACTTAAAAGCAAAATAAAACAGTCAAGTCTTGTCAAACAATTTGTTCGGGCCAATATCACGCTGGCCGGAACAATCGAGGTATTTTGACGCAATTGACACATCTATTGTTCATCCCTTGCCCAGGTTTGCTTAACCAAGTCTTTCGTTTCCTTACCAATACAACAAATAAAAGTGAAAAACTTTTTCGGGTCAATTTCATGCTGGCCGAAACAATCCATATGGGCAAACGATTAACTAATTTTGTCCAAATACCTTATTTTACTTGCTAGCGTGATGTTGACCCGAAAATGTGTTTTGCTTTTAAGCGTTGTTTAACAGCACATAATTTCTCGTAAAACTGGTAACGGATATGTAATATTATTATATTGCACCTTTTCTCCTATTAACATTTCACTGATCACTCGAAAGACGCAAACAAGATCATTCAAAATTACGCGAATATTTAATTTTTTTTAAAAATCCACCTATGAGGTGCGTGAAGTTGGCACCCTCACTTTCTCGAAAAATCAAATGACGTACACCAAAGTTTTGCCCAAGTCTTCCCAACCCTTAAAATGTTTTGTCCAAGTCAGACAACGCCGGAAATCGCAAATCAAAATTATGGAATTAAAAGTGACTAGCCACTTGCGAATTTCGATTTTTTAACACACCATCGATTACCCCATGTTTTGGCCAAGTGTGCCAAACCTTTAAAAAGTTTTGTCCAACTGACACAAAGTCGGAAATCGCAAATCAAATTTGAACTTAAATTTACTGTAGCTCTCCCACATGGCAATTTCCAAATTTCTTACATGCCACGATTGGCTCAAGTTCACAGAGACAATAAAAAGTTTTGCCCAAAAGTCACACAACGCCGGAAATCACAAATCAAAATATTGAGCTTAAAATTGACTAGCACCCCGACTTGTGAATTTCGAAATTTTTAACACACCATTGTTTTCCCTATCTTTTGGACCAAATCAAATTGTTGGACTTCAAAGTGATTGGCACCGCCACTTGGGAATTTCGAAATATTTGACACACCATCCTTTTGCCCAAATTTTCCCCACGTTTTAACCATAACCTTTAAAACATGAATGTCGCAACCTTTATTTATTTATTTATTTATTTATTTACGTCAAAAAAACAGTTAAAAACTGCGTATGACCTTTAAAACGTTTTGCCCAAGTCACACTAAACCGGAAATCGAAAATCAAATTTTTGGATTTAAACTTACTCGAATTTAAACTAAAATCGATTTCAGGTTTTCAACGGAAATGCATGTTTTGGGGTCTCCTTATAACGAAAAAGTTGTTGTTTCAAAACGTTCGTCGGTCCGTCCGTCTGTCCGTCCGTTCATGCGTGCGTTTGTTCGCCCGTCTGTGAACAATACCTGCAAATGCCTAAACCATTTGTATGATCTTCTACAAAATGAATATTCCCCCATCGATCTGGCGCGACTCTAAGCTCTAGAATTTTCAAAAACATTATTTAAATTTTTGAAGATACTTAACATGAAAGCTCTGAGACAGTTTCAAAATTTGCATTCGTAGGCTTCCGCTGCCAGAGTCATTGATTTCTTGGCTGTCCGGGATGAGCTATGTCTCAATCGATGGAGCTATACCAGCTATATAGCTCTGAAGAAGGCCACAACAAGTTGACCAAAACGTTAGATCCATCGACTGAGACCCGGCTCATCCCGCGCAGCCAAGAATCCAGTTTCAAAATTTTCTCAAAAATTGCTCCAAATTTTCCCTTATACTATTTTTTGTAAGAATAGAGAAAACACACTTATAAAGTTGGCTCAGATCCAATTTTCATTGTTAACTCTGAATTGTCGAAAATTGTAAAATTTTTTTCCAAACTTCGTTGTACCATTAAGGTCATGAACATTTTTTTAAAATTTCGGTAGTTTTCGCGCAACATTCGGTAATATATGTGCAATATAAAAAATGTCAAAACAATTTCTAAAAAACAGCTTCAATATTTTTCTTTCAACATTTAGTAGCAACAGTTCTAAAGGTACTGTAACAGATTATATAAATGTCATTTTGTTGTATTCTTTTTCACATCCGTCCATCCGTCAATCCGTCCGTCCGTCTGTCTATCCGTGTGTGAACAACACTAGCGCCAAAAAACTATTCATAGTAGTTTTTTTCAAAACGAAATTCTCCGATTGATCCGGCACGACTAGAAACTCTGCGTGTTCGAAAAACTTTCTTTAAATTTTGGGATACTTTTCATGACATTCCCCTGGGACATTTCCCAAATTTCTGAAAATTGGTTCCAAATTATTTTCTTAAATTGTTTTGTAAGAATAGAGTTATACACACCTATAAAGAATGAATAGGTCAGACTTTCACTATTAACTCTGAATATTTGAAAATTTGAAGTTTGAATTTTTATCCGCGTCTCCTCGCAACTACAATATTGATGATAGAGATTTTTCCTTCAAATTCAATTTGTTCTTTCAAAGTAGTTTCAAATTAGTTCTTTCATTAACGTCATGTACATTTTTTTGATAATTTTAGTAGTTTTCATGCAATATTGAGTGAAATAAGTGCAATATAAATGGAGGAACCAGCAAGTAAGAGCAGTGGACTGTTTGAGGGGGGGAGCTGCTTGCTCTACCACTTACCAGAATAGCTTTTTGAAGGACCAGTACCGGGAGTGGTAGCTCAGTGTATCAACTGATGTCACTGCAGCGTCTCTGACCGGGAGGTCCTAGGTTCGAGTCCTAACGGCGCGCCGCGGCGGCAGGATTTTCGATACTAGTTTTTCAGCTAGGTCGAATTCAGTCGCTGTCTGGAGAAGAATTCTAGCGGCCGGCTGCTCTGATCTGGTGTCTCCGATCAACACGAGGCGAATGCCGGAGCAGCACCCTACCAAACAGGCCACGGACCGCGCGTGATCTGTCCTTCCTCTTACTTGTCCTATCCTTTCCCCTTACTTACACTAACATGTACTACACAATCACATAATCGGAGACCGGTCGGGAGCTTAGAGCTTGTCCGGGCTGGGGCGGTGCCCCGCTGCTGGGAGAGTCTTGGTTAGGGGGAAACCCCACTAGCCGACGGTAGGTCGGCGCCGGATCTCACCATCCAGTGGGGGAAGATCACCACCATATCCCGAGAAAAAAACATGCACTACACTAACGCGACCAATGACCAAAGCAGTTGATGTGCCCGGAAACACAAAAAAATCAATCAACCAATCGAAGGACCAGTATGTTTGGGAGCGAACATACACGTTGTGGGTTTCTGAAATAGAAACACATAATACTCTTGGAATTCTATCTTAAGAATGAATGAAATATAAAGTACGTTAGCACGAACTCACTTAACCCGAACATCACCATAACACGAACCAAACTTCGGTCCCGGCAAGGGATTACGGTAATACGAACATTTATAACACTCGGATAACACGAATTTTTATCACACGAACTCCGATAATTTCGGTCTCTTGGAATTCATGTTATTGATGGTTTACTGTATTTCATTTTATTTGAGATAAGGAAATATTAGAAGTATACTCGTAAATGCAATGATTATGAAACCAATATAAAAAAAGGTTCAATGGCACTGAAATCAACTAGTTTGTGGTACTATTTTTTAGTATGATATGGCTCGGGTTACATTTTATGTGAAACATGATATCCCTCAAAGTTACATTTTCTGTGGTATTCAATTTCCGTACGTGTCCATTTGTTGCCAATGCATTGTGATTCTCAAATAGTTTAAATTATGGTGCATAATTGTTCCCCGGCTCTTTCCATCTTTATTTACCTCACTTAAACCCTTTAAAGCGAAAATGTTCATTTGCTTATATCTCTCAATCTACGTGAGTTACCTTGTTTTACAATCGAGCACTTCAATAATATTATAATATTAATGTACTCGTATTTCAGAAAATATATATGTCCACATAAGTAACTGATTTCCGTAAAATTTGAAATAATATTGTAATATCATAGTAATTAAAACTGTAATATTAATATTTGTGATCTAAAATAATTTTACAAATAGTTATGTTCTGAAGCATTCCCGAAAATACAGTACTGTACAAACGAGACATCAATTCAACGATACAAGAGGAATTCTAAACTTAGCATTCAGAAATGACCTCCAACTATTTTATATCCCCCTATTTAATTTTCACGACAGCTGGTTAGTTACTATCAAGCGAAGGGCGTGTTCGCTAACAATAGTATGAGTATCGCTAACAATAGTATTATCTTGTCTCAAAGTACCAACACTTTCCAGTTCTATTGCTTTTACTTTGCCACCTTAGTTCGTAAAAACTAAATTATTGTAATCGTATCCCGGAAATCGGCGCATTTTTGATTAATTGGTTGATTGGAGATTCCATTAGAGGTGTCTGTCATTATTCCCGTAAGTGTAGTGCATATACGTCTATCTTCACGCTAGCGACTTAACCGTTCAGATGATTTTCTTTAAAATAAATACTGAATACCTCGATAGATTACAACGAACTCAATTGACTGATTGATTAATTAATTACATTGTACTTCCGGGTGCGTCAACAGCTATGGTCATTATTCTAGTAAGAGTAATGCATGATTTTTTCGCAGGTGTCAGTGATGTTTCCCCGTTAGATGGCGAGATCCGGCGTCGACCTACGGCTCGGCATGCGAGATTTTCCCCCAACAGATATCTTCCCCAAGCGGGTTACCGCCCCAGCCCGGAGAAGACCTATGCTTTCGACTGGTCTCCCGCCGTATGTGGTAGTAAAGTGCATGTAAGTAAGTGTGTGTGTAAGGAGGGGTGAGGATAGGATAAGGAAGAGAAAGGAAAAATTGCGCCGCCCGTGCCGTGTTTGTTAAGGTACTGCTCGGGAATTCGCCTTGTTTTGACCAGAGAAACTACGGAAAACTTTCGATCAGAGCAGCCGGCCGCTGGAATTCTCCTCCAAACAGTGTTTGAAGTTTACTTTAGCTGTCTAGTGTTGAAAATCCTGTCACCATCAGGACTCGAACTCTAGGACTTCCCAATCAGAGGCACTGCAGTGACATCTGTTGATGCCCTGAACCGCCTCAGGCGAACTTGAGGCCTTGCCAGATTGAAACATATTTTGATTTTTTGGGGTTCTCTACAAGAAATTTCAACATTTTCTAAGTTTTCTCAAAAATAGCTATTGTTTATTGAACTTTGTCCTCAGGAAAATAACTCTTTAAAATATGGCACATGTTTCATTTTCGATGAAACCTTAGATGTTTTGAAGATTTCAAAAGTTCCAATTTTTTTCGGAGCCTTCCCACAACTACATTATTGAAGATAGTGATTTTTTCCGCAATGAAATCTCTTGTTCGAAAGACAGATCTGGAAATAATGTCAAGAATAATTTTTAACGCTAATTTTCTGAAAATTGCTCCAAATTTGTTTTTTAATTCCCCCCCCCCCGTGTCACTTACCGTGAAAGGACGGTAAAAAAGTGGCGGTTCCACTTCTGGTAAATTATTTGTATTTTCGAAATTTGCAAAAAATTAACATTGCAAAAGTACAAGGTTTAAAATGTATGTCTTAAATAAAACTGATTCTAAAAATTCAGATCTTGAAGTTATGTACTTTAAAAAAAACATTAACTTTGCGTAACTTCTGCTTGAAATTAATGGATTTATAAAAAAATTCTTAAACACAGTTACAATTTCCCCCCTCGATAAAGCAAAGAAAGCTTACAAAATGTCGCACGTTTCATTTTCGTTGAACTCTCTGACTTTTGTTGACTCTCTGACTTGAAAAACTACTGTTTGAGTTCCTCTAGTGTATAGTAACGTTTTCAAATGGCGTGTGCGTGAAAACTACACGCTTTTTCTTGAACAAATTCTAGAGCTTATAAAGCGGTCCCGCAATTACTGGTTACGACATTAATTTTCCCCTTACATTAATGAGTAATAAAATTTACAAGTACACTATAAAATACTTAGATTATGTTAGGTTTTTATGTTCGACTAATATTCTTGTATCAGCAGATCATACAACGCTATGAAATGCAATGCATGAAATACATACGACAAAAAATCAAACGTAACATTGGAAGAGAACGCAATGTTTGAAATTTTGCTTGCAAGAGTATTACAGAAGAATTTTGCGATAATTACGATCACCAATTTATGACTTGGGATACACGTTGAGAGTAACTGGCACAGGAAAAAAAACCTTGAACAAAAATATTATTTTCAAGTATCAAAATACGCTTATCATTGTGCTTCATTGCAAATAGGTTCCATTCTCTAGTTTCACACTAAACTTTCTACAATACATGCGAAAAATTTTTAAACGCTCAGACAAACTGCAGCGCAGTGATAGTACATTTTAAATTTCCGCGTGGTGACTTAGCGTAAATGAAGTCCAAATTTCCATTTGCGATACCACACGTTGGGTAACTTGGATATTTCTTTATAACTTTAGAAAACTTTGGCTAAACTTAGGGAAAATAATTATGTATTCACAATTTTGAATTTCGCATGTAGAGGTACTAGCTTTATATTAAACGTTTGATTTTCTATCCCCGACGTTTTTTGATTTGGGCAACACATTTAAAACTTTCTGCAAACCTTCGTCAAAACGATGGTGTTAACAATTTCTTAATTCGCAAGTGGGGGTGCTAGTCACCTTTAAGTCTAAAAATTGAATTTGCGATTTCCGGCGTTGTGTGACTTGGGCCAAACTTTTTAAAGGTTGGAGAAACTGGGGCCAAACTTTGGAGTATATCATTTTATTGTGAGAAATTGTGGGGTGCTAACTTCACGCATCTCCGTCTCTGCGTGTGTAATAACATGAAGCTGCGTTGGTGGCGATGTCGGCTATCTACGGCACACGCCACGTTGCCAGGCAACAATGCTCGATACACAGGGACTAAGTGCAGAAGCGCCTCAAAACGCGAACACTAAGTTTGTGAGTTCGAATACCGCGTAAGACATGAATGTTGCCAGTTGTGTTTCTGGATTGGGATCATTCCCGTGTTCTTCTACCCTGTGTCTCTTCTATACCCTAATCCTTCTGAAATTCCTTGCCCTAAACGGAAATTGAGTGCGAGTTGTGTGTAATTGGAGAAAAGGTTACCTACACCCAGAACGCTTGTGTCTGGCCTCCCAACATTTCCACGGCACATAGGACGTGTGAATTTGTACCCTACCACCGATACTTATAGCAATAGTTCATTGTGTAATAGAAAGGCACAGCGCTTCTATTGTACTAAATAAAAGGAAGTGTCCCATTTAAAAAGTTCATTGAGGAAATGAAGCTGGCTAACAGCCAAAAATATTCTTCAGAATAAAAGCTTTGTTGAATACAAAGATCTGGTTGTTCCTTAAAAGGGGAAATGATATAATGGTGTCAAAAAGAGTTTCAAAAAATTGCATTTGACACTTTTCGTCAGACAACAAGATCCATTTAGTGTCAAAAAGGAAAGCAAAGTAAAGGATTTTCTCGACATTTTCTCAAAGGGTAATACGAAACAGGATGAAACTTGTGGTACGATGCAAAACATAATTTCTGGCATTGTAAGGGTTGCGATATATTGTTCCAACGTGTATCCTACTAAAACCTCAGCCATTTCTTAATAAACGCGTATCAAACCAAGCGTGGGAGATTCGAAAAATATTCATTTTTTATTGTTTTAAAGTTCAAGTTTGAATAACAATTATACTTTTTTATTTATAATAACTTAAGTCAAATATAAAAAGACGTTTCGGGTGAAGTGTTTCGACCAGTTTCCGGTATCTGATTTTTTAAAAATAATTTTAATTTTAATATAACTTTTAAATTTCGTTAAAATTCCTCTTTACACATTTTTTAAATAACAAGCATTGAATCTTAAAAGTTGAACATACAATGTCAACCTGTTCTTATTAAACTCATTGCTGAAGTTTATACGAATATTTCTTGACGTCGAACGTGACCTGCCAAGCACCAACGCATGATGGGTTGCCTACCAAACAGGGGCAAATTATTACGATTCTCCCTCCGAAGATCAGCAACGCCACTGCTGGGAACTGAAGGTTGTGTATTCCCGTCAAAGCTCTCAAAAATTCAACGCAGCTCTGGTTACGCAAGGATGAAAGTCGCGAATGGAGTTCTAGGAGAAGAAAAATCTAGAGCATTACTTTGAAGTCCGACAGCAATGACATACGAAGTCTGCACCATTGAGTTCATGTTGCGTTGAGCGAACGGCTTCTCATTTCAAGTGCGTTGAGTGGAGGCGTAGTTCGGATGGTGCAACCGGTGCGTGACTCCGGGACCTCCAAAGTCAACGGTGCCGAATAAGATACTCACCGATCTCCTGTAATGATGGGTTTTCAATATTTTTTAGTGCGTTTCCCGAATTTTAAAAGATCTGTAAAAATTACGAATCAACTGAATATTTAATTAACCCTCTGCACACCATGTTCTAAATGTAACGCCGAATAGCTAGCGACTATTTGTGTACCCCACACGAATGTTATGCAAGATTGCTTTGGAATAGGATATAACTAACTTACAAATGGACATTTTGGTCAGTTAATATTTAATAAAAGACAAATTTAATACAATTAACTTTTATTATGTTTCTCTTTTAGTAGACCATAACACTTCATCAGAATCCGTCTTTTAAGATCACTCCTGTTTTAGTGTTTTAATGCATACTTTTATTTTTTTAGTGTCAGAATGATTATTACACGTATATAACGAACACTTAAAACATCTTCCAACTGAGACTGATGAACATTTCGAAAGTGAAGAGCTCGCCGCTTCCTCTCCAAGCAAACATTCCATTGCCGTCAGTATAGTGTTTTCAATCAGTTCTCAGTTTTTTCAGTCGCTCTTCAACTTAAGATTCGATAAGTTCAGATCCAATATGATTTTCTCTTTTTACAACATTTTATCTATTGTAAGTTGCCTCCACATTATCCTTTGGAATGCAAAAATACACGAACTACGAACATTCATTCACTAATACAGATTGACACGATTATTCAAATACGTAACTGGAAACTTGCAGGGGTTTCAATAATGCCACTTCCATTTGAATCTAAAATTGATGCCGTGGAATACCAAGCGGGTTATATTTGCACCCCAGCACTTTTTTAGTTAGTACACGTAAAACACCTTAAAACGATTACATACTTTAATACGTCATTGTCAATTGAGGTATTTCGGGGAATGAAATGAAATTTCAATATCTCCTAAAAAACGAGTGTACAAGAAAAAGTGAGATTGGGGTACACATGTACCCCGCTTTATATGCGGAGGGTTAAGGTTATTTCTTTTTGCTGCACATACATGTGGGAAAATTTATTAGCAACAAAGATAATACAGAACAATTTTTAACTAACACCCAACACTCACCATCCTGGATACTCGGATTAACATGAAACTTCACTAGCTCGTACAACACCACTAAAAACTCATATATCCAATAAAAAAAAGTGTTATGGAATATTATGAATAAAGTTTTGGAGCTTTTTAAGTCAGGACCTTAGTGACTTTGGGCCGTATTCATAGTCGTGACTTATAAGGAAAACCTTAAGGAGTTCCTTCACTTATAGCTATAAGTGAACCCTCTCTTGATGCGTTGAAAATTGTCGTAATTTGAAAGAAATGGAAATGGACGATTTTTGAAAGATTATAAGGATTTTTACGGTGGCATCTTTCTTTGTAGCAACAAGTGATATTTACGTCACATGCCAAACCCGTTAAAAATGCACAGCGATCAAGAATTTAAGAAAAAATATTGTTTTACTAAGCCTTTTTTTGTACACTTTTTGGTAACATTGGTGGCTAAAACCACCTCTAACTAATAGATATTTACTTATCTCACCACCATTTAAGCCTTTGTTTAGGATACTGGCACTATTTAAGAAACTGTGTAGGTTAGGTTACCTCACGGACGCAAGCATATGATAGTTCACGGCCACTTTGATGGAGCGCTTCTGGCAAGATTCACGAGGCTGTGAAACAGCCAATACACTGTTGCCACACGAGACACTGCTAGCATCGTACTTATTATAAGTACCGTCTATGAATACCAAATGTGTATAAGCATTTCCCTATCGAAAGTAACTTCTTATAACTTAAGTATTTTCTTATCCTATAAGTCACGACTGTGAATATGGCCCTTTGTCTCCTAAAACAATGCTGTTTTAAGAACACTGAAAAAGTAACTTACGAAGGTGCGCTTGGCACCATCACACTATAATTTAGTTATCTTCATTTTTGCCAGATACCATTATTATAAAAAGTTGGTTTCCGTTGCATAAGTGAAATTGGTTTATTTTATTTTAAATCCATTTAATTATTTTATCTATCAATTCATTACTTTATTCTGAACATGGAAACCATATTCTTAGTCTGAAATCCTATTCTTACGTAGAGGATATTTTCAGGGGATCGTTTGTCTTTATAATAACTGCATTTGAATTATTGAGCATGTGTTGGACCTTCCCACGGTGCTGAACAAACTGGCAAGATTTCAAGTCAATCCGAGAATCCTGCACGATGAGTGTTGCGGTTTCAGAGCGTATCAGCCGAGTTATTCGGGTGTTTTCGCTCTTGAAAATTTGCTGAGTGACTCGTCCGACCAGAGCAGAATTTTGAAGTGGAGTTCGCAATAGGATCAGAACCATTATTTACAGTCCTTTGATATATATGAGAAGAAAATTTGAAAAAAAATTGGAACCTTTTCTAAGAAATAGTTTAAATATGAGAGTTGGGGTAGAAGTCATAGCAACTATTTTATTTTCTAAAAGAAATATTATCGGATCACATAATTTTTTGTCACGTGAAAAAACGTAGTACTAGTATATATTCACAACAAAAGATGGCGCGCACCGATGTGGCACGTGTGGTAATCGAGCACCTGCTGGAGGGATGGGCGCTACTGGAGTTCAAGAGCGAAAGTGGTTTCGAGAAACAAACAATCTCAGGTCGTCCCGTGTGTTACTGATCACAGATTGCTCCGCGTCGTCGCTGAAACTGCCGTGGCAATCTCGCAACTGTCCGGTATGGAAGGACCGGGAGCGGTAGCTCAGTGCATCAACTGATGTCACTGCAGCGCTTCTGACCGGGAGGTCCTAGGTTCGAGTTCGGCGGCAGGATTTTCGATACTAGCTTTTCAGCTAGGTCGAATTCAGTCGCTGTCTGGAGGAGAATTCTAGCGGCCGGCTGCTCTGATCGGTAGTTTTCCGTGGTTTCTCCGATCAACACCAGGCGAATGCCGGAGCAGTACCCTACCAAACAGGCCACGGACCGCGCGCGATCTGTCCTTCCTCTTCCTTGTCCTATCCTCTCCCCTTAAACACACACACACACTTACACTAACATGCACTACACTACCACATATTCCGGGAGACCGGTCGGGAGCTTAGAGCTTGTCCCGGCTGGGGCGGTGCCTCGCTGGCGGGAGAGTCTTGGTTAGGGGGAAACCCCACTAGCCGACGGTAGGTCGGCGCCGGATCTCGCCATCCAGCCGGGGAAGATCACCGCCATCTCCCGAAAAAAAACGTGCACTACACTCACGGGACTAATGATCACAGTAGTTGACGCGCCCGGAAACACGAAAAAAATCAATCAATCAATCCGGTATGGAAGGGTATTATTCCCAACATCTTCCACCAATATCTTGTGACCAGGGGCGTTCGGTGACCAATTTGACTGGGTAAGCTCTGTAAATAGCAAGAGTGCGATTTGGAGCCTGTTTTGGAAGACAAAACAAAAATTTATTCAGTTCTCTGCGTTTTAAATTAAATCAGTATATCAAAAAGACATTACTATATTATTATTATTATTATTATTATTATTATTATTATTATTATTATCATTATTGCGTCTTCTAGAATAACGCTAGTCCTCCCCATAAGCTCCCACAATTTCAGTAAACCAAAAGCCAATTATCAACCTCTGCCTTTTGAACGCTTCACACGTTGTTATCTTTCGTAAGTTATCTTTCGGAACGTAATGAACGCTGCATCCCGTATAAGGGACACTATTTTCCGTGCCTATTTGGCAACGCTCACGACTCTAAGAAGCTTCCTTCGCACTGCCCTCTCTCACACGACATAGCATCTGATCAGTGACTAAATTTTATCTTTATTTATCTACATTTATATTTCATCTAAAACAATTGCAACATGCTGAGCCATGGAAATGTTTTCTTTAATAGATTTACTCAAGAAATTACTAATTGCAAAAATCAAATCATTTTGAATTCTGTTAGAAGTGCCTTTTAAATGTTTTTGCAAATTGTAAGCGTTGTAAGGTCGTAACATACGATGCGCGCACGCTTTCTTCATCCTCCGACTCCCTAGTTCTAGCTCAGCCCGGCACAGCACGGCCCGGTAGAAAACATGAGCTCCACTCGGAACGTCACGGCACCTCTGTCCTTTACAATGCGGGGCTTCTCAGTTTTCACTCTCTCTTTCTAACGACCTTTGCGTACGGTGCTCCTTCTTGTTACTCAATAGTTTCTATAACTATTAATTATTTTTTCATAAGTTTAAGAAGTCTTGCTTTGTTTCTCATTGTTATGTAGTCCAAGATACGCTATAACCCAGAGTTTTCTGTCGAAGTAGACAGCACTGCACTGCCGTGACGTAGACAGAACCCGCCTCCCCCCCCGCTGTGGAGTATCAAGAAAAAGTGTGGGATTAGTACTTAAATTTAGAAGTTCGATCAACGCAGCCTTTGCCAACCAACTCATTTTTAGGATGCCTTCCGAAAGGTAATTCTTGCATTGAAAAAAAATATAGTCGCGTCAATCAGGCATTTTAATATGACTATTCGTTCTGTGTAATTATGTTGCGTTACATCAGATCAATTTAAATTCCAATGCTGACACTGCAAAACTGGCCAGCTGAATAAGTGGACACAAATCACTCTGTTATCGATCATTTTTGTGATTGTTTTTGAGAGACTGTGCAAATTGTTATAGCGTTCTTTATTCCTCACATTACGAACATGAGAAAACACTGATCATGGCCCAACAAAATAAATTATTAGTTTCCTGTTTCCTATTAACCAACTGGGTTTTCATATTTTGATGTGGTAAAGTAGCGGAAATGCTCCCTTCCCTTTTCTTTGCGCAAAGAACTGACTGAAGACGTGTTTTGGAACAGGCCTCCCTACACGAATAATTCACTTTTCTCCACAAAAGTACAACTGAATGTATATTTTTTTAATATCCTCAATTATAAATGTATTTTCTGCCAGAGCACAGTATTATACTTATGTAGCACAAAAAGTTAGTGCACACAAAAATAAGTCATTCAAAAATAATATGCACAGTGTGAATAACACGCACAGATCCACAAGAAAAAGACCGTGACATTACGGGGCAGCCGGCGCTTATACCAGTGTGTCGGCTCGTACGCATGCGAACACATCTGCAAGTTCAATACAGGGCCAGCCTGGGCGGCATGCCGCGGCAGTGGGCCCGGGTGGCGGCGCTTACCAGCGTGCTGCATACAACCAAATACAGCTTCCAGAAAGTCAAGAGCGCATGCGCGAACTGCCTATACTGCGTTTCCACACAATTGAACTTGACGTTTCGTCAGCTGTCAAGTTGTCAGCTGTATATGTAGTGACGTGTAAGTTCCCGATTGAAGCACTGTCAGCTGGCCGAACAGTTGATGAAACGTCAAGTTCAACTGTATGAAAACCGCATTATAATGTATTTAGATGGAGAACGTCATGCTCAGTTCGGGCCGGGTTGCGGCGCCTACTACCTCCGTCTCTTTCAACCGCTTTCTTTGTCAGCAACAGCGGTGTGTACTCAATGAAGGGCCGCGCGCCTACACGAGCCAGTGTTCCCTTACTTGGCTGAATTTTAAGAACCAAGCTTAATTCTCTATGGCGTAAGTAGTAATTTCAAAATATAATAATTACATTTAACTGTCTTTTCTCCAGCGCAGCATACCTAGCTTACCTGGAATTCACGCCACTGCCTGTGACTTCCTAAGGTATTTCTTCAACGGAGAACTGCTGTCTTGATGAAGGAGCGTTGCTCGAGAGGATTACATTCATCTCGCACGGTGGTAGTCTGACAACTGATTTCACATTGCTCTCTGTGCTACGAGAGACCTTCAAAGACCCATTGGTTGTGAACACATCCCAGTATTGCATTTCTTTCAAACGATTACTGAAATTATGTGATCCAATAATATTTTTTAGAATATATATCTATATATATAAAAGAAAGTCGTGTTAGTTACACTATTTATAACTCAAAAACGGCTGTACCGATTTGGCTGAAAATTGGTGAGCAGTTAGCTTAGAGCCAGGAGACGGACATAGGATACTGTTTATTCCGTTCGACAGCGTTCCTGTGTGAGAACGCACGTTTTTGCACGTTTTCACGTGATTTCGCATGTTAGCGGTCATTGTTGCCTGTTGTAACCCCTTGTTGTAACGCCGCACTGATAACAGAAGGCGATAATGAAAGCCGCCTTTCGTTCGCCGTTATATCTATATATAGTCGTGTTAGTTACACTATTTATAACTTAAGAACGGCTGTACTGATTTGGTGAGTAGGAAGATTAGAGCCAGGAGACGGACATAGGATACTGTTTATCCCGTTCGACAGCGTTTCTGTGTGAGAACGCACGTTTCTGCACGTTTTCGCACGTTTTCGCGTCATTTCGCATGTTTTCGCGTAATTTCGCACGTTTTCGCGTGATTTCGCGGGTTTTCGTATGTTTGGGCGGAACGGCGTTCTCTGTTAAGGCGGAACAGAGTTCGCCGGGTCAGCTAGTATATATATAAAAAGAAAGTCGTGTTAGTTACACTATTTATAACTCAAGAACGGCTGTACCGATTTGGCTGAAAATTGGTGAGCAGGAAGCTTAGAGCCAGGAGACGGACATAGGATACTGTTTATCCCGTTCGACAGCGTTCCTGTGTGAGAATGCACGTTTTTGCACGTTTTCGCGTGATTTCGCATGTTAGCGGTCATTGTTGCCTGTTGTAACCCATTGTTGTAACGCCGCACTGATAACAGAAGGCGATAATGATAGCCGCCTTTCGTTCGCCGTTATATCTATATATAGTCCTGTTAGTTACACTATTAATAACTCAAGAACGGCTGTACCGATTTGGTGAGCAGGAAGCTTGGAGCCAGGAGACGGACATAGGATACTGTTTATCCCGTTCGACAGCGTTCCTGTACTGTAAATACAAAATTTGAACCTCTTTTTTACAGCAATCTATTGAGTTTTCGAAAAACTTCATTTGAAGCACTTCCACTGACACATGTAATAATGTATACACTTCGATGGAAATGTGCATATTAACGGGGGGAGAGATATTTAAAAAAATTACATTTGTGTAATTTTTGAAAAAACAAATGAATACACCAAAACGAAATTTACGCCACAATAAACAATGCAATTAGCACTATCCATTGGAAAAGTTTGAAGAAAAAATTTGGAGCCATTTTTGAGAAAATGGCGTTTGAGCGTTTCTGAAAATGTGGAAGTTTGAGCTCGTTTCCACAAAAAAATGCAGTTTTTCAGAAACTTCATTTGACATTAGTTAAGCCTCATATGTAGTAAGGCTCATTAATAAAATAATATGAAGAAATCACCTCTAATACAAGTATTACCGACGTGAGACAAGTAAAAAATTGGTATTATTGAAAAAGCGAAAGAATACAGTAATATGGCATTTATGTAATCATAAAGGGTACATTTGTCACTAACTATACCAAAAATTTAAAGAAAAAATTTGGAGCCGTTTTTGAGAAAATCTTGTTTGTTTTTTATTGAAAATTTTGCACCCACTATCGCGTGAAAACAACTAAAATTTTTAAAAACATATACATCACCTTAATGAAAGAGATATTTATGGACAACAAATTTCATTTGAAGGAAAAATCTGTCTTCGATTTTATAGTTGTAGAAAGACGCCGAAAAATATTCAAACTTTTGCAATTTTCGAAAGTTCAGTTATCCGTGAAAATTTGACCTATGGCACCTTTATAAGTGTTTTTACTCTTCTTCCGAGAAATTTAAAGTAAAAATTTGGAGCCGTTTTTGAGAAAATTTTGAGAATGTCCGGAGGGCTTCATGTAAAGTACCCTCAAATTTTAAAGAAGGTTTTTCAAAATATCAAAGCTTCAACTAGATCGAGATAGACAGGGGACTCTTCAATTTCGAGCAGATCGTACGAATGGTTTACGCGCTAGGAGTGTTCACAGACGGACGGACGTTTTGCTTCGAACTGGTTTTTGGGGATCAAGAACTCACATAATAGGATCCTTGCAACACCACGTGTTAGAGGATTTTTTCTCTTAATTTAGCACGGGTTTTATGCACTTTTTCGTCACCAGAGCCCAGCAATGAATTTTTTTCCGCCGAAAATCCGCCGTTTTTTCTCGCAGCATGACATAACTTTCTCTATGCTACGTATATACGTAGCTCCGTATACGAGAAAGTAAAACTGGATAAATCTTGTTCTTCTATATAGTAAATTCCTGCCGATCCGAGTGGCAGAGGCGTGCCGGGGCGATTTTGGACCGAAGGATCGTGGGTTCGTATCCCGCCTCGGGCATGGTTGTGTGTATTGTCAGTCTGTAATGTGCTTTGTGTCCCCTGTGGCTGGCGTCAGGAAGGACATCCGTCCGTATAAACATCACCAAATCTAATCTGTATAAAAATGGAATGTGCGAAAATTAATTTTAAAAAATTAGTCCGCACCCAATAACGCCGCCCTGTAGTAACGGGAAAAAGGCAAAATAATAAGTAAATTACTTTCCCTTGTGTAGTCAGAATCCATGTTTTGTTCACTAAAAAACTCGATTGACAGAAAAACCATTGTCTGTCGGTAGTCAGCGCTAGCGCCTAAGCTGTTCAGACCATTTTCTCCAAAATTGACATTTTCCGATTGATCTGAACAAACTTCATATGTAGCCTCAACGTTTCGTCTCATTTACGTGGAAAACCCTGATACTTCGAAAATTGCAAACATTCAGTTTCTTTTCAGCAGCTTCCCATAACTACAATATTGAAGATAGAGATTTTTTCTTAATGAAATCTGTTCTTTAAGAACACTCTTAAAATAGGGTCATACACAATTTTTCGAAAATATGGGGAGAACTTGCGTAACTTTGCTTTAAATTAGGTAATTTTTAATTTTTTAAACAATTATTTTCTCAAAAATTCTCTTTGTATGTATCAAAGGAAGGTGAAAAACTATTGGTGCGAGTATCATTTCTGAAAAAAGCACTGTATTTTTGAAAACTCCATAATTTTAACATTCTAGTACAGTAAAATTGAAGATTATATTTTGTTCATGGCAAAAATCTTTTTCTAAAGAATTGGCTTTTTAAAAACGGTCATGTACAATTTTTTGAAAGAAGATGTAGTTTTGCGTTGTTTGTGCTTGAAATTAATTTCATTTAAACAAAACATTTGCTCATAAACCGCTCCAAATTTCTCACACGGATAGGACAAAGAACGCTTTTAAAAATGGAGTAGGTCTCATTTTCGTTGAACACTCAGAATTTTTAAAAATTGCTAACTTATAAATAATGCGAGAAATTGTGCTGTTTGTAGCACCAGTAGTTTTGCAAAGCTTTCATTTCACTTTAATCACGACGCTTGTTTTCAAAAGTTCTAAGATTAAGCCACTCTTCAAAAAAGGCAACAAAAATGAAATTCAAAACTATTGGCCAATTTCTCTTGTCAGTATTTCCAAAAATATCAGAATATCTTTTCTACATATGAATACAAACTTTTCTTAGTGAATACGAAGTGCTTGCAGATTGCCAACATTAATTTAAAAAATCAAAATCTACGGAAACAGCCTTATTTTCTTTTCTTAAAGATGTTGCTTCAATGACAGATCAAAACAAAGCACTTGTTGGAATATTTTTAGAGATTTGAAAAGCTTTTGATGTCATGTGGAATTTGTGGTATTGCTCTAGATTGGTACCTTCAACAATGATCACTGATAGTAGAAATACCGTACTGCTGGAATGACGTGACATTATTTACTCACCTTTCTGATTAGATTCCAATTGATCACGAGGTCCCGAAAATTTGATTTTAGGCACTTTTCTCTTTTAATTCTATGTAAATGACACGTCATCGAATCGTACATGGAAAAAAGCTCAAAAAGCTGGTCAAATGTAAAATAAGGTCCCGATCACATATAAAACCTTTTAATTAAGGGTTTGGGGGCTTGTAGAATCCAAATCTGAAGTCAACTTTTTTTTAACTTGACCAATAAGAGTCCATAATACACTTTAATTAAACACTTTTTCGGTATCAGAGGATAAAAAAAATTTATATATATATATATTTAAAAAAAAAAAAAAAATTGCTGTCAGAATGAGAAGTTTATAGCAACATACACAACCAGAATTAGGCAAAATAGTCATGCCCAATTTTTGTTAACTTTCTGTATGTCTCTGTAGCACTTATAAATGCTTGATTTACGAATCAAGAAAATAATACAGGAAATGATTCTAAGAACTTCTTACATTTCCATCACAACTCTTTCAGGCATATGAAAATGTAGGCAAAATTCCCAATGAAATGTTACTGAAAATTCGGTAAGACATTTGATTTGAGAAGACTATCTGGCCATAAAAAAAGACAACAGATAGGTTGCAAAAGGAAATAAAAATGTATTTGCAGAAAATGTTATTTCTTGATTCATGCAATTTTTCTTTGCCAAAGGGAAGACTAATTTTATTTCTTCATGGACCTTCATTGTCATAGATTGTTTATCTGTAAACTCTAATCTCTTCTGACCCCCTCCATCTTTTGAAAGCTATGACTTTTCCTGCCTGAAGCAACCATAACTCAATGCATTCAATTAAGGTCAATGTCAAATGACAAGCTCCTTTGGTGGAATAGAAATGACTCTTATGCACAGCACCCGCTGAAACAGGTAGCGGATTTCTCAAAAATTATTATTAAAAAAAATATTTCAGAAAGTTGATTCATGATAAACTAAAAATAATTATCATCATTACCGGCAAAAATTTTCGAAAAATATTTCAAAAAACAACTTTATACACTCATGGATTAATATAATTTTCTATGGGCATAATATGATTACATACGAGTACAATTATTAGTACTCTATAAATATATATACTCTCCTTCAATTCATAAAAGAGGAATTCTAGTAAAACACAACTGAAAATATATATTTGTAATTCAAGAATGAATTTACAAAATTCACAAATAAATAAAAATTTATTTTGAAGCTAAAGTCATTTTCACTGGCATACATTTTCACATATACCACACATCAAACAAATCACACACCCCTGGAATTATGTACAGGAACATTTACACCTGCACTATGTGAAAAAAAAATCATGAACTCAGAAACACTAAAAACAAGAGCAGTGTTTAAAACTTAACACTTCTCTTTGAAGTCATAACCACATACATTAGTAACATAATGAAAAGATATAATCTTCTGTATTCTTGAGAAGTAATTATTGTGACCTGACATTCAAAGTAAAAGTTTCAAGTTACAGTTATTATTAGGATTTGAGCAGAAAGTACAGTTTCATTCAACTTGCAAAGTGTAAAAATCCACGTATTAATATCAATTGCTTCACTCAGATTAAGATAAATTTAATATCTTGCATAAAAATAATTATGTATAAGATTCCTTAACATCAGGTGGAAAAAAAACCTGTAAAATAACCTCAGAGCAAAAAACTACAATGCAACTTCATACTAATGTGACTCAAAATTCCATTCGACTTTGAAAATATTTAATGTCTCTCTTTGTGCTCTGTCAGAAACAGGTTGCATGTTTCTTGAAAGGCAAATTACACCATTTTATGCCAAGCAGCACATTAAAATTTGAGTCTGATCTCAAATATGCAGTTATTTCATTATTTTAATATGAGCACACAATTTCATGAAAATGGAAGTTTATAACAACGTTCTTGGAAAATTACTTCCTATTGAAACAGCTTCAAATTGACCACTTTCAACTATGAGTCCATTGTGTATTCATTTCCAAACACATTGAAATGTCTGTTTACGGATTGATTCTTGCAGGATTTCATGTAGGAACCACACAAAGAACTGATAAAATGATCACAAACTAAGAACACACACTTATTTCTTTTTCACTATAACCTTTTGTTGTCTTTATATAATATACAATTCAGAAAACATTGCACTAATAAATTTCACAGTAGTAAATATTTAAAGACTTATCACAGCACAGTCATATCTTTGCATACAATGAACAATATATATTCAGCTTCATACTACATACTATTTCTTGCTTCTTTACCTTAAGACTCCAAATCACATTTCTGCAAACTTGAATTTTCTTTCAACAGTACTTAAACACACCAACAACTTCTCTTCTTAGGTATATCTGCTGTCTCACACTTACACACATCACAAAAAAGAATACTAATAAGAAGCTTTAATGTCAGAAGCCTCTGAGACCATTGTATACTTTATTATTGGGACTCTGATTGAGAATCTTTTTAATTGCTGTGAAAGAAAAGAAACTTGTGTTAGTGCACCAGAAAAATTATTAATGAGGAAAATGGTGTTTAATTTTGGAATAATTATTGCAAGATGATTATATTCTACTCAAAGAAGACATTTAGGATTAGTATTATAACCAAATACTTTTCTATCATGACTAAAATATGTATTTATTACAGCTTAGAGAAAGCACAATTAATGTTAAAAACAGATCAGTCATTAAAAATACAGAACTGCTCAGCAAAAGAGTTGCTGAAATATCAATAAAGCACTATTAACTATAGAAATAAAGCAAATCTACACCTTTTCAACTTCAAGTTGAGAAGAAACACAATAAAACTGATACCGAACAACACCATATTGGGAATTCACATATTCATTTTGAGACCCGTCACTTTCAATTTGAGACTAAGCAATTTCAAACAGAAGATACAATGACGCATCGGTTATTGTTTTAATATCGATTGTATAACCAGTTGTGTTTTCCAAGTGATCAAAATGTGAGGTAAGGATGCCGTTTATAAAGAAATTGGAAAAAAGCAAATTTGTGTTGTGTCTAATAATAATAATAATAATAATAATAATAATAATAATAATAATAATAATAATAATGGTGTTTGGAGAGGGTTGTCTAATATGCTTGGTGTAAAAAAAATTGACCGCATATCATTGGTGAAGAATCAAAATCAACTTCCAAAACCACGAGGTGGTACAAAGAAAATGAAAATTACAGAGGAATAGCAGACTTTCATGGTTAAATACATTGAAGAAAATTCAAGAATTATACTAAAAGATCTAAAACTACAAATGGAAGAAAATCATCAAATTATTGCTTCAACAGAATGTTTGCTGAAACATTTGGATAGTTGATGTTCACACTCAAAGACGTTCGTAGAGAGCCCAAAAAAATAAATAATTGGGGAACAAAGCATCATGAGTATGTGCTGCAACTTTTAAATTATCTAGCAGATAACATCCCCATTTTATACATTAATGAAACAAATTTTAATTTGTTTATTACAAGGAAAAAAAGACTATCAACAGAAGGTACCCGATGAAGCTACATAACATCAGGAAGCTACAGAGCCAATGTCCATGTCACTGGTTGCATTAGTGCTAAGAAACTGTTATATGGGGCTAACTCCTTACAGCCCAATGTTCAATCTGATTGAAAATTCCTGGTTTATCCTCACGGGGTGCTGTTAAACGAGATCTGTGTGCAAACTGTGTGCAAAAATGCCACAAATCTTAGCTGATGAAGACAGTGCAAATATCTTCCAAAGTGAATTTCATCTTCATCTGTTAGAAAATATTATAAATCAAAATAATGAAGTAATAAAAGCTAATATTTGTGCAAGATATGTTGCTCAAGCCCAAATATTTATTCCTGATGCCTTAAATTTAGAAGATATGGTTATGTAAACTACTATTATTATTACGTTAAAAATTTTGTTTTTTTTAAATGTGTTCGTCATAAATTTAGCTGCTTTTGTAATGTAACTTCTTATTAAAATGCTAATAAACATGTTTCTGAGAAATGTGTCCACAATTTCTTAATTTTATTGGGTTTATTTACATTTTTTAGACTCAAATTTACAATTTACAAGGTAACTTTAGGTAGATTTCAATTTGAAATTGCTTAATCTCAATTTGAAGATGATAGGTTACATTATGAATGTGTTTAGTCTCAATTTCATTGTGTTCATTCTCAATCTGAAATTGTTTGTTCTCAATTTGAGGTTGTAAAGGTATAGTCACAACACATTTAACAGAAATGAAATTATAAAACAAAATGAACACACAAACCTTCTTTTTCCTCATCTGTAAGTTCTGTTTTTGGAAAGTCCACATCAAAGGTGATAAATAAAGTTCCAAACAAATTGTTATTTTCATAATTGGGCATTCCCTGTCCCTTCTTTCGAATCCGTGCTCCTGGCCAAGTAATTTTATCTCTTGACACTTCAACCTTGTGACCATCTAAATGATCAATCTCCATTGTAAATCCCACCAATGCATCTTGCAGTGAAAGGGTGACATTTGTGTACAAGTCATCTCCTCTGCGTTCAAAAACTGAATGAGGGTGTGTTTGGATTCGCAAAATCAAATCACCAGGATCTCCATCCAGATGAGGTTCACCTTCCGCAACAAATTTTGTTTCTTGGCCATCTACCATTCCTGGTTCTATCTCTATTTCCAATGTTCTTTCTTCATTGACTAACCTATTTTACAAAAAATTACATTAAACAAAACAATTAAAATGAAGTCTAATACATCACAAATGTGTAAGGATCTACCTATAATATAAACTAGATATTTTTATTTCCAATAAAGTACATGTATGCATGCTTATTTGATATTTCAGTTAAGCTTATGACAATTAAAGAGACCAAACAGGAATAGGAAATTGCATCAGTGCAGTACACTGAATAGTCAAAAGAAAGTGAATGTTTATACGAATGCAAAAAAAAAAGTATGAAAATTATTCCACTAATTTTTGGAGAGTGCAACTGCACAGTTGGTGTGTGAATTTTACTTATTTCTTAGCAGGTGTGTTCTTTTGTCAGGAAGTGTATAGGTTGACAACTGCAAATTTCATGCCATGATACCATTTCATGGTACTATATTGTATCATAACATGGTTGTAAGATTAATTTTGAAGAAACATAATACAAACATAATGGAGGAGGTTGAAACAAGTTCCACTTTCAATTTTAAAAAATTCAGAGATTTTAATGAAAATCGGATCTGAGCCATTTTTCACTTTCTTTCTTTCCTTACAGCATACTTACACAGTAATGAGAAAGTATTGCAATTCTGTGGCAAAAGACAGTGATTTTACGGCAAAAAATCTCTTACTTTGTGGCCCCACTATCGATAACGTGGATAAATAAAAGGCCCATACAAAAATATTTGTCTTAAAAACAACTCAAAGTTTTTTCATTAAAATGTTTCCTTGGTTGGAACAAAGGACACTTAAAAACATAGTACAACAAAGTACCCCCAAAAATGAAAATGTGTTTCAAATTCAAGGGATTGCAACTTCAGCAGCTCAACCACAGAATACCAATGCAATAAAAATCCTGTGCATGGTTTAGATATATTTGTATAGGGGTACACTGTTCAGACATGTTTTGCCAAAAACAACTTTTTCTTACAAAGGACACACAAAATATGGATTCCAACTATTATATATTATTATTATTATTATTATTATTATTATTATTATTATTATTATTATTGCTATAATAATAATAATAATAATAATAATAAAAAAAGTAATTTACTATATGGAGGTATGGAAAACATCCACATTTTTGGTATCAGGGACCCACCAAATAGCTTCTTTTGAGCAAAAATATACACTTTTTGCTGCAGCATTACAATACTTTCTTTATTCTATGCTTGGGGTATATGAGAATGCAACAATCGGCAACATTAATAATCTCATAATTACTCCACAATTATTTCTAATAACATTAAACATTTCAAAACTTTTATTCAACTAAAGCACAGAAGTGTAAACATGAAATAGTTGTATGCACCTTGACTGAAGGTGTTAGTTCTGGTTTGTTCCTCAAACTAACTTTTCTACTTTCTCATGTAAGTATGTATATACGGAGTAATACACATAATGTAGAGAAAGTTATGTAATGCTGTAGAAAATGGATTTCAAAATTTTCACACAATTTGGGGTACATGATAACAAAAAAAATTTTTTTTTTTAAACGGCCATCCACCTGTCCATCTGTGAACATGACTAGCATCTAAATAATTCATAGGAATTTTGCCAAAAAGAATATCCTCTGAATTGTGGCCCAACTCAAAGCCCTGTACTATTAAAACGAATTCTCTGAATTTTGGGGGAACATTAGATAGATAGATAGATATTTATTATTCTGCAAGTAGGTATATACAACCTGGTGGCAGAACTCTACAATTTACACATTACTAATACTAACTTTAAATTATTTAACAACGTAACTTCAAATTATTTAAAGACATAATAATAATAATAATAATAATAATAATAATAATAATAATAATAATAATAATAATAATAATATGCTAACAATAATAGCCTTAACTACATTTTTTGGTTGACCTGCACAGTTATTTGAAACTATTAAATACAAGATTACACGACTTTTTAATTACACTTCACTTCACTTCACACATTTGAAATTCACTTCTCTTTCTACTTCTATACTGCACTACACTGCACAACACTTCACCACACTTCAATACAAAACTACTTCGAATATAGTTGTATATTTAGAACAGGAACGCATTTAATAGTAATTAACACAATAATAATAGCAATAAAAATATCAATAATAATCAAATAATAACTGATATAATAATCCAACTTACTAAATTAATAAAGTTTACAAATACCATTAGTTAATTTATTTTTAAATCTTTGAACTCCTAGAGGAAAGGGTTCCAAGGCTGTCACAGGTAACTTATTCCAGTCCGTTATTGTTCTATTTGTAAATGAAAATTTTCCAACATCTGTTCTCTGTGGCCAAACTGAATTTTGTGCTTGTGATCCCCCCTACTAAAGTACGAAGTTCTACCCAATCGGATGTAGATATCTTTCCAAGCTGGATAACCGGCATACGCTTTGTACAGGGCACAGAGTCTTGCCTTAACTCTCCTAATTTCTAGGACTCCCATTCAACATTCTTCCTATTCCCTCGGAAAGTAACATGAAACACTTGGGACATCTTCAACATTTTCTCAAAACTTTTCTTTAAATTTTCAACATTTTTTCTAATTTTTCTTTAAATTTCTTGAAAGAATAGAACGATACTTATAAACATTTAAACTTGTAGCATACGTCTGATTTTCCCTATTAACTCTGAATTTTCAAAAATTGAATAAGTGTGTACCCCTCATACAATTACATTATTGAAGATAAAGATTTTGTCTTTGAATAAATGAATTCATATTAATATATTGTTCTTTTTTGGGGTGGGGGAAACTGCACCAATTCACTAATCAACATCACCTCCTAAGGATGAGGCAGTACTTATGATTTATATGTCATTGCATTGCTGTTTTCAAGACCTATAGACGTTATAGAACAAATAGTTATAAGCAAGAGAGCACAGAATGAATTTTCTCAGACCCACTAAAAATTACAAAACTGAAGAAGTTATTAATTTCTTCAAGATAAAAACAATACTACATGATTCAAGAACATTTGGTCATAATCATAATAAGACATTACATTATAAAACACTAACATGAGTTTGACCTAAATAACAATGTCATTAATTCAAATCTACACTTGATAATTCTTTTTTCTAAATAGTCATTTCAAAAACTGTTACTCTTTATGTATTTCTGAACAAGAAATTTAACAAATACTATTATTTTTTTGAAACATTAGTTAGAAATAAATCTTAACATAGCAATACATTACACGAGCAATTACATGAGAGAATTATCAAGCCATTACATGAGGGAAGTGTTTGCTGAGATATTACTGAGATATCCTATGAAAATTGAAGTTCCTAATAAAAGTGCCAAAATAGACAAAAGTTTACTGGCATGAAGGAAAAATAATGTAGAAAAAGTTTTTCCAAAACAATGAGTCTTTAGAGGAGTTTGCAGGGAATTGTCCGAATGTTTTTCAGTAGCAGATGATCTGCATCTTCTTTATTACCCTTTACTCACGAATAAATTAGACGTGGAACAACTTTTATTTCTAATGCATGGAAATAATACTACAAAATATACGTACTTTGGTCTACACATAGTACAGTCAATCATACATACAACTTTATTAATTCTCATAAAGGTGTTACCATGCAAATGATTGAAAGCACTTGGAGACTAGCAAGACTTTGTAACAATGTCCAGTGCGGAACTCTGAGCTATACAGGATTCTTATTTATGTGTGGAGGAAAAAGAAAAGAAAATATTTTTAATTAATATTAAATGACATTGCTGAATTTTGACCTCCTTTATTGAAGTAGTAAGGAGTGAGTTTTTAAATGAAATTTTTAGTTTAAAATTTGTTTTTGAAAGTGTTCATTGTTTAAGGTGAATAATAGATTGTTAATACGTAAAATACCAAAGTCTACTTTGGAATGACGAACGCAAAATGATGCCACTTATTTTCCCAAATAATAAATTATAGTGAACACCTTTTTCTAAAAATGAAGGGAACCAAATCATTCAGCTAGTAAACTGATAAATGTATAATGGAAAAGATCCCGTTCATAGAAATATTAGTAGTTTCCAAGCAATTTTGAGTGAAATATAGGCAGTGTCAAAACCACTTTCTCAAAAAATCCTCCAAATTGTTTCTTTACACGTGAAAACACAGCGCTAAATGCACTGAATAACATTATATAAACGCCATTTTGACATATTCTCCCCCCCCCAAAAAAATTACACACATGTAATTTATTTTTAATATCTCTTATTGTTACTATTTACAATCCCTGTGTTTTCCATATGTTATTACATTAGTAAGTGCAACTGCTTCAAGTGATTTCTACGAAGTCTCTGGAAGTTTAAGTTTTTCATGAAAATAAAAATTCGGCATTTTCAGAAATGCTCAAATAACATTTTCTGAAAAATGGGTCCAAATTTTTCATTCGAAAACCTCATATAGGACCAAGTTTTACTCATCTATAATATTCTTAAAAATTTATTTCTATTTTACTTTTTGGGAACCAAAAAATTGGGAAAACGTGAAAAAAATTAAGTGCTGGTAGATAGCAACTGGTAAAAGATTGGGGCAAAACCGAAAAGCTAGCTCAGAATTAGGAGTTTATGAAACTAGTACACAAAAGTCTGTGCCATTCTGTAGAACTAGTTACCAAATAACACTCCTCTCTACACCATCTCAGGTGGTAAAACACCCTTCCAAAAACTTTTTGGTCTTGATAAATAAATATTATTCATTTATCCCAGCAACAACATTTTCCTTTTTCTTATCTATTATTTTCACATGGTGTTAAACAATGCATGGCTTATTCCTGACTCTTCAGTTGAGCCATTTCAAGAAACTTACTTGACATTTGGGCATTCATCACACACATTCTGTTGCATCATTTGGAATCTTCCTGGTCCTAGATGTCGTGTCACCATTTCTTGACGACAATTACATTTTCTAGTACCTCTTGCAGGTTTCATAACTGGTTTATTCCGGGTTATCTAAAACAAGAGAAAAGTTCAATACTTCATATTAACCAGTTGTAATTCAACACATCTGAAAATTAAAATTAAATATAATTATTATTGGTAACCTTTTTAGACAATTCATTTCATCATTCTTTGAATTTACTTTGATATTTTTCTCAACTTTAAGTCTCTTAAGTATTTTATAATCACATATATCCCTAAATATGCCTTCAGACATCATTTCAGCTGAATCAGCAATTCCCTCCAGGTTATTAATTCATTGGAATTACATATTGTTTGAATTAACGGAAACAATTCTAATTTTTGACTGTTGATAAAGAAAATCTAGAATTTACAATTCTTTATATTTAAATTAATATTATTACTCTCCTCAGTATTTTGGGGGAAAATTCTCAACTGGTAATAATCTTTGATAGTGTAATCGTAACCTGATTGCTCTTCGTCTTCTTGAAGCAATGCGACAGAGTACACTCAATTTTAATAAGTAATCCATATTCTGATATTCTAAGTTACTAACCACTGACACATACAAAAGTACAACTGAATATTCTTAATGAAGCATATTTTGAGTTCATACCTCTACAAAGTTTCCACTGTAGAGTTCTTCCAAAGTAACGTACAAATCCATTACTATATTAGCACCTTTAGGTGTCTCTTGCTGATTATTTGACCCACCACCGAAAAAACCGAAGTCTCCAAAGAAACTTGCAAATGGATCAGCTCCATTCATCATATCATCTTTTTTCAAACATTCCTCTCCACAGGTATCATACTTCTTCCTCTTCTCTGGATCAGAGAGTACTTCATAAGCTGCACCTAAATCTTGAAATTTTTGAGATGCATTAGGATCATCCTGATTCTTATCAGGATGCAACTCTTTGGCTAATCTCCTATATGCTTTCTTTATTTGATTTAAACTGGCACTTTTTGGTATTCCAAGGATGGAGTAAAAATCTCTTCTGAACAAAAAAATGACAAACAGCATTAAAAACATGACTGAACATGAAAAGTACATGAAAAGCTACATTTAAAAACAAACTAGGAATCAATCATAATGGTACAATCACAACACACTGGATTAAACAAAAGGGAGACGCAAAGATACACGACTTTTTAGAAGTATGAAAATATTTTTTTAAAATTAACATACCCTGCGAACACCAAGAGTGTGTGAGAGAAGGCCAGAATGAATAAAAGATAAATTTTCATTTCCATTTTATTTTATAAAATGGAACTCTCTAATGTTGCAAAATAGATTAGACCTACTACTTCACGCGACATAAAAGTTCATTAATCATCGGTAAATATTAATTCCACACATAGCCGGTCCAGCATCACTTCACCACGATCATCGGATCAGCACCGCGTACACCCAAAATGCCAAGCTGGATGTGTTGAATTTTGATTGGTCGACAGCAATGCCAACCTTTAAGTCTCATTCCAATCCTTCACTTAGAATAGTACATTTAGAGAAAAATGATAGAAATCTATAAATATATTGGAAATATTTATTAGATAGTCATTTTCTTAATATTACCTCACCGTTTAATCTCACATCAAAAATCTCATACCGAACCCAACCAAAAAAAAATAAAAATGAATGCTGGCGAACGTGATTCACATACACGGTGACAAACGATTGAAGCAACGCGTCAAAATTAAATGACGTTTCGGGCAGAGTGAAATGCTTCCCAATACGTGCTGCAGTAAATAATGCTGCACTTTAGTGGAACCTTTGTGATGCTAGTTACCTTTAATTCGCTTTAACGTGATCGAGGATTTTATTAACTTAAGCCTTTATGGTCAATAATTATGACACAATTGAATTGGAAAATGAGATTGAAGATTTGTCTATCAATAGCTCTGACACACAAATAACTCGTATTGATAAACCAGTCTCGTACAATACAATTTTTCAAAAATTTCTCGTTAAAAACAGACCTTGCATCATCAAAATCCCGGCAGCACAAACGTGGAAAAGTACTAAAGAGTGGGTTTCACAAGGACTTCCAAATTTTTCTAATTTACAAACTATTTATGGTAAGTTTTCTAAATCACTATCCCACCAGTGAACTGTAAGCCGATTAACATGAATAAACTTGTCTTGCTTCCAGGAACTGTCACTGTACCTGTGGCTGATTGTGGCGAAAAATATTATAATGTTCAAAAGAAGCACCCTACTCAATTTTCTGAGTACTTGAGTTATTGGGAGAAATATATTAAAAATGGTTACCCTTCTGATATGCCCTGCTTATACTTGAAGGTAATTGTTTGAAATTAATTAAATAATTTGCTTCATTGTATAATATTGTATATTGTAATAATTAACATTCATACAGGACTGGCATTTCACAAAAGATTTTCCAACTCATATGATTTACGAAGTTCCTCAGTACTTTGCATCAGATTGGTTGAATGAATATTTAACATCGAGAGATGATATAAATGATGATTATCGGTTTGTCTATTTGGGACCTAAAGGATCATGGTAAAAAGCAGTTTTTTTTTTACATTTTTTTGGACTGTATTCTAGAACACTTTAATACAATGTAGTATGCCTTTTGATATTTATGCCAATAATTCAGAGTGTATGTTAATTTCAGGACACCTTTCCATGCAGATGTTTTTACATCCTTCAGCTGGTCAATTAACATATGTGGAAGAAAACAATGGCTTCTTTTTCCTCCAGGCCAAGAAGATTATCTACGTGACAATCATGGAAATCTGATTTATGATGCAACCTGTTCTGATACATTGGATAACAAATTATTTCCTGATCATCACAAACTTACTCCATATTATATTACACAAGAAACTGGAGAAGCAATATTTGTCCCAACTGGTTGGCATCATCAAGTATGGAATTTGGTATGGATTATAATACATATAATAGAAATTTTAGTAAAAGGAATATGATATAATTTGATAATAAAGAATAATATACGTGGGGGAAGAGAGCCTGTAAAACATATTCATAAAAATTTTCTATACTAACTAAAGTGATCCAATATATTAATTGATTACATTACAAATATTAACATAAGTCAACAAATAAAAATGCATTTTATACTCTGCATAAATGAAAAATTAGTTATAAGAAAGTCGGCTGAACAATATACCTCTAACCCTGCCACTTCCCCTGCCAGCCTGAAAAAAATTCTGGTTGTCCCTCTGTGTACATTGTATGATTCCAATTTTCTCACTTTTAGATACAGGTAATGACAGGATCAGGTGAAATGATCAGGCATAACATGTAAAAATTAACACATTGCCTACCATTTATTTGTGCATTTATGTCAAGACAGTTGCTGGAGTTAGCATTGTGGCCTCAGCACACTTTTGCCTTCATTAGTGACTAAGTTTCTAACTTTTTGGATTCACATGTTTTCAGATGAATGTAGAGCTTTTCTAAAAGAATATTAGCTATGACCAGTTCTGTATATATACGAGGTTTGTCCCAAATATATTTTGACTGAATTTTGCTTGGTTGGAAGGATGGAGGGAGGGGAAGGGGTCTTTGTAAGTGAGGGCGATGATGGAGTGGCAAGTGGCTCCAACTTTTTGCTGTGTAGATCACAAGACAAGTCAGTCATTTTCAAGTGGCTTCATTATCCAACACAAACAGCAATATGGACTTAAATTCTGCACAACACTGGGTAAACCTGCGAGTTAAACTCTTGGCATGATCCCATCAGCTTAAGAGAATCCAGTGTTTTTGAGTGGCACAAGTTGCTTCGAGAAGAGTTGTAATTTTCAAGATGGGAGCAACTATTACTATTAGATTTGCTGTCACTGCAGCTGAAAAGAATCATAGACTAGAATAGCAGTTATAGTTTCAAGACCCCTCAGATAATTCACAGGGAGTTTGTGCTAGGTGTACAAACTTATTTTATGAGTAAGAGTGACTGTGAAAAACAGTTGTCCACATTTGTCCAGCCATCGCCATTTCCTGGAAGCCATACCATGACTCTGTGCTGGGAAGTACCTTGTTCACCACAATATGGAAATGCTGCCTCAGTCACTTTCAGACTTCTTCCTCTTCCCCAGTCTCTAGTTCACACTGAAATGACACCACCATAACATGGTTTGGCAGTACAATAGGCCATAATGAAGAAACTGAACAGAATTTCAGTTGCTGTGTTCCAGAAGAGTGGCAGATGTGCTGGAAGTGATGCCCGAGTGGTTTCCTTAGAAGAGTATCGAATCATACAAATATTGGCAATTTAGGCTGACTACATTTGGGTCAGACTTTGTATTAAACAAGATGGCCACTTTCTGGAAAACTGCACAAAATCAGGGAATTTCAATACTCAAGAATCGTTAGCAGTCAGGGAAAATTTTGAGAGGATTATAAAGCTAGATGTTATTCCTTAAAAACATTACTACAGCATTCTTTTTTATCAATTTTCATTTGGTGAGAAAATAATATCAAATTGTATTTTGTCATAGATAAATTAGAGGAATGACCAATTTGTAGGGAGTAACTTTAATATTTAAGTAGTGTAAAATTGCAAATCTTCTGAGGGAAAAAAATTGCACTTGAAAACTGGGTAAAGTGGAGGAAATTTGTTCCAGAAAATGAGTGGTCGCCCTGTTACACAATGATTTTACTGAAAGAAACACAATTACTATTAGATTTGCTGCCACTGCAGCTGAAAAGAACAAGCAATGAAGAGTCTTCTGAAAAATTGGGTCCAGAATTCCAGTTTCTACTGGTGTATAAACTCCTCCCTCCATCAAGGTTATACCCAGACTCTATGATCAGCAAAAATTAACTATTCCTTTTGTGGTATTGAACCCTAGACATTAAAATTTAAGAATTTTTGAGCCACCTTAGGTAAAGTGGTGTATTTTAGTTGTAGATCAGTACTCAGTTGTTATAAATATTATAGATGCACCAGCATACATAGTTGAATGTTCATTCAGTTCTCAGTTAATCATATTCTGATCTTTACAAACTATATTATGTTTCAAAGAGATGGTCATTATTAAAAATGGAATAAATATGTTAACAAAATGTCAGATATTCTATGAAAGAATTAATAACATGCTAAATCATGTTTACTGTATTTCAAAATTAATTTATTGAATGTTACAAACTAAAAACTGAATGCTGAAGGTAGAATCACTCTACCATTTTTCCCAGTCGCAAATTTATTCCTGACACCACAAGATTAGTGAACCTTATCAGTATATTTCAGAAGTACCATAAATATTATTCTGTGATCTTGTTTGTTCTTACTTGCAATTTGTGGCAAACCTCACAATGCTACGTGTCCTTGCAAATACCTTTTTGTTTTTTCATTGAGCAAATTTCGTTTAGAATATGTCTCAGTTTGTGTCTGCATATGCACATTTTCTTCCCAAAATGTAATAATACTCACTTATTTTTTTTATAGGAAGACACTATTTCCATCAATCACAACTGGATAAATGGATGTAACATAGAAAACATGTGGTTGTCTATGCAAAAGAATTTAAATGATGTGAAGAAAGAAATAGAAGATTGTCAAGCCATGGATGATTGGGTAGAACATTGTCAAATTATGCTGCAAGCAGTATTTGGAATGAACTATGAAGAATTTTTAAAATTTATTGGATACATTGCAGAGTGTCGACTTGCTTCACTAAAAACTAACTGTCCAATTGTTCTGTATGGGGGTTGGAAGTTAGGAAAATGGCATACTATCTTTGATTTGCAAAAGATTAATGGTGTTTTGAAAAGTTTCATGACTAATTCAGATGTTCTGGCTCTTAAATTCTATGATAAATCATTGGAGTCTCTGAAACGTCTTTGTATGGGAATGGAAGAAGTCCTTGGCAAAAATGCAGTTGAATCATTAATGTAATTTGTGAAGAAAAATATCACTTTCACCTTACCAATTCTATTCATCCTTACAATACCAACACCAGACTAAATCGGAAAGTTTTACACATGTTGTTCATTTATGTAATGTTTAGTAGTATTTAATGTAAAAAATAAATTATATTTTTATAACTAGTCTCACTTCTTTTACTTAATATTAGTCCTTTAATATTTGACTTTAATAATTCTAGATATTGTTTTTGTTTTTAAATATACACAATTATTTTTAAGATAATGATTCTATGACTCATTTTCATAACAAACTTTCTGAAATACAACATGTATGTAATGTTGGTATTCTAGCGATAAGATGTCATTTCCCTCCCCTAGATTACGAAACAATCGCCCAAAGTTATTTCTAATTCTTTTTTGTTGTTGTTGTTGTTTAGCTAATTTAACAATGAATTTTATAAATTACTTTACTTGTCCAATATATTAAAATTTGTTATCATTAAACACAAAATAAAATAATATTAAAGTGATTAATCCCCCCCCTGCCAAACAATCTCTGGTAATAATACAGAAACTAGTCAACAGTGGGTCTTAATGTTGTATTAAAGTTTATTTTCCACACGTGAATCAAAATTAATAAAAGTCATTTAAAGCACATTTAGTTACAAATGCAAACATGGACATAATCAATGGAAATGTGCATATTAATAACATGAGCGATGTTAAAAAAAATTACATTTGTAGAATTTTTGGAAAAAAAAAAAAAAAAAAAAAAAAACACCGAAATGAACTTTACATCATATTAAACAGTGCATTTAGCACTGTCAGTTGGAAAAGTTTGAAGAAAAAATTTGGTACCATTTTTGAGAAAATGGCATTTGAGTGTTTCTCAAAATGCGGAAACTTGAGCTCATTTTCACAGAAAACGGTTGAGTTTTCCAGAAAGTTTATGTGACATTACTTAAAGCACATGTTCTCATAAATACCACAATGGGAACAAATTGTTAGTAATGTAAATATTAATGACGTGAGAGACAAGTCAAAGAAAATAGGTTTTTGTAATTTTAGAAAAATCAAAAGAATAGAGCAATATAAGGTTTATGTTATCTTATACAGTGCATTTAGTACTATCCCTACGAATAATTGAAAGAAAAAATTTGGAGCCGTGTTTGAGAAAATCATGGTTATTTTTTTTTTTTTTATAATTTCAAATATTTCACGCGATATTGCGCGAAAACTACTTTAATTTTCAAAAACCCTACTTGACCTTGTTAAAAGAACTGATTATGAGCGACACATTTCGTTTGAAGGAAAAATATCTATCTTTAATTTGGTAATTGTAGGAAGACCCAGGAAATAATTCAAACTTTGTACTTTGTCATTGTGATTACTTGACTTTATATGCATTTATGATGTAAAGCGTTTGAGAAATTTTCGAAAATACGACGACAGGCAACTCATGAGTGAGCAGCCAGAATTTTCGTAATTCTAGATCCCCCCTGTTGAATTTTTCAAATTTCGACCGGTCGCCAATTCTTCTGAAAACTAGCGTCCTAACTCGAAATTTCATGGCGATTATGAAGGTCATTTTTCTATCTAAGGCTTCGTTTTCCTGAAATATGCGAAAACCTTCATAAAATACGCCATTTTTTACCGAAATTAAACTTATATATTGTCGCCGTTCTTTTTAAGTTTATCGTGCTCAAAATACCAGTCGTAAATAGGAAAACAAAGCGAAGAGTACTCTTCATCGGCCGTGCGGATTTCAGCGTCGTAGAGCGAAAAGTTTAGGAGATACAGCCAGTCAAAGATGACTGTATTTTCAGAAATGTTGGAAATACACGAAAATGCGGAAAAGCGTCTGGAAGCCGTATTTGTCATCCGAATGAGGCAAATGACGGTATTTTCTGAAAGTTCATAATGTTCTGAACCGGGCTGTGCAAATAGAACTAAAAAAATCGCAATAGTTTGGGAGATATGAGGATTTAAAGCCAATCCTTTTTTTCTGGTCAAAATCGTAAAAATTAATCGATCCCCCCCTGTTGAATTTTTCAAATTTCGACCGGACGCCGATTCTTCTGAAAACTAGCGTCCTAACTCGAAATTTCATGGCGATTACAATGGTGAAGGTCATTTTTCTATCTAAGGCGTCGTTTTCCTGAAATATGCGAAAACGTTCATAAAATACGCCATTTTTTACCGAAATTAAACTTATATATTGTCGCCGTTCTTTTTAAGTTTCCCGTGCTCAAAGTACCAATTGTATATAGGAAATCAAGAAATAGAGTACTCTCCGTCTCCCGTGCAGATTTTAGCGTCGTAGGGCGAATAGTTTAGAAGATACAGCCAGTCAAAGATGACTGAATTTTAGAAATGTTGAAAATACAATAGAATGATAAAAAAACGTCTGTTGCCGAAAATAGGTCCCAATGGGGCAAATGATGTTTTCTGAAAGTTCATACTCTTCTGAACACGGCGGTGCCTTCAGAATTGAAAAATTCGAAATAGTTTAGGAGATATGAGCATTTAAAGCCAATCCTTTTTTTCTAGTCAAAATCGTAAAATTTTATCGACCCTCCCTTTAAATTTTTCAAATTTCGACCAAACGCCGAATCTTCCTAAAACTAGCGACCTAACTCGAAATCTATCGTAGATTACAATGGTGAAGATCATTTTTCTATCCGAGGTTTCGTTTTCCTGAATTTCGCGAAAACGTTCATAAAATACGCCATTTTAGACAAAAATGCAAACTCAATTGTCGCCGTTCTTTTTAAGTTTCCCGTGCTCAAAATACCAATCGAATATAGGAAATAAAAAAAAGAGTACTCTCCGTCTCCCGTGCAGATTTCAGCGTCGTAGGGCGAATAGTTTAGAAGATACTGCCAGTCAAAGATGACTGAATTTTAGAAATGTTTAAAATATAATAGAATGATAAAAAGCGTCTGTTGCCGAATTTTAGGTCCGAATGGGGCAAATGATGTTTGCTAAAAGTTTATACTCTTCTGAACTCGGCGGTTCCTTCAGAATTGAAAACATCTCAATAGTTTAGGAGATATGAGCATTTAAAGCCAAGCCTTATTTCTAGTCAAAATCGTAAAATTTAATCGCCCCCCCCTGTTGAATTTTTCAAATTTCGACCGGACGCCGATTCTTCTGAAAACTAGCGTCCCAACTCAAAATTTCATGGCGATTACAATGGTGAATATCATTTTTCTATCTAAGGTTTCGTTTTCTTGAAATTCGCAAAAACGTTCATAAAATACGCCTTTTTAGACCAAAATGCAACCTATATTGTCGCTGATATATTTAAGTTTCCCGTGCTGAAAATACCAGTCGTATACAGGAAAACAAAAAGAAGAGTACTCTTCATCTGCCGTGCAGATTCCAGCGTCGTAGGGCAAGTAGTTTAGGAGATACCGCCAGTCAAAGATGACAATTTTAGAAATGTTGAAAATATAATAGAATGATAAAAAAGCGACTAGGAGCCGTATGTTTCGTCCGAATGGGGTAAAAATGATATTTCAGGTGAGTTCATAATATTTTGAACACGGCGGTGCCTTCAGAATTGACAAATTCGCAATAGTTTAGGAGATATGAGCATTTAAACTAATCCTTATTTTTCTAGTCAAAATCGTAAAATTTAATCGACCCCCCCCCCGTTGAATTTTTCAAATTTCGACCAGACGCCGATTCTTCTGAAAACTAACGTCCTAACTCGAAATTTCATGGCGATTACAATGGTGAAGATCATTTTTCTATCTGAGGTTTCGTTTTCTTGAAATTAGCGGAAAACCTTCATAAAATACGTAACTTTAGACCAAAATGCAACCTATATTGTCCCCGATCTTTTTAAGTTTCCCGTGCTCAAAATACCAGTCGTAAATAGGAAAACATAAGAAAGAGTACTCTTCATCTGCCGTGCATATTTCAGCGTCCTAGGGCGAATAGTTCAGGATATACAGCCAGTCAAAAGTGACTGAATTGTAGAAATGTTGAAAATATAATAGAATAATAATAAAGAGTGTCTGAAAGCCGTATTTTTCGTTTGAATGGGACAAATGATGATGTTTTCTTAAAGTTCATATTCTTTTGAACACAGCTGTGGCTATGGAATTGAAAAATTCGCAATAGTTTGGGAGATATGAGCATTTAAAGGTAATTTTTTTCTGGTCAAAATCGTAAAAATTGGTTGACCCCCCTCTGTTGAATTTGTTAAATTTCGACCAGACGCCGATTTTTCTGAAAACTAGCGCCCTAACTCGAAATATCATGGCGATTACATGGATGAAGATCTTTTTTTATCTGAAGCTTCATTTCCTGAAATAGGCGAAAATGTTCATAAAATACGCCATTATAGACCAAAATAAATCTATATTGTCACCGTTCTTTTTACGTTTCTCGATCTCAAAATACCAATCGTAAGTAGAAAAACAAAGCGAAGAATACTCCTTATCCGCCGTGCAAATGAGTGTCGTGGAGCGAATAGTTTAGTAGATACAGTCAGTCAAAGAAGACTATTTTTGAAAGGTTGAAAATATCCTAAAATGAGAAGAAGCGTCGGGAAGCAGTATTTTTCGTCCGAATGGAGAAATTATGGTATTTTCTGAACGTTTATAATATTACGAAAGAGGCTATGCCTTGTGTATTGAAAAGTTCCTAATAGTTTTTGAGATATGAGCATTTAAAGCCAATCCTTTTTTTTCAAAAATCGTAATTATTAATCGACCTCTGTTGAATTTCGTAAATTTTGATAGGTGATCGATTCTTCTGAAAACTTGCGTCCTAACTCGAAAATTAATGGCGATTACAATGGTAAAGAACATTTTTCTCTTTGAGGCTTCCTTTTCCTGAAATTTGCGAAAACATAAAACACGCCATTTCAGACAAAAATGCAATCTATAGAGTCGCCGTTCTTTTCACGTTTTCGTGCTCAATATACCACTCATATATAGTAAAACGAAGAGAAGAGTACTTCATCCGCCGTGCAAATTTCAGCGTCGTAGAGCGAATAGTTTAGGAGATACAGCGAGTCAAAAATGACTGTATTTTGGACATGTTGAAATTTACTTCATTCAGAAAATGGAGGCCACATTTTTGGTCGGAATGAGCAAAATGATGGTATTTTCTAAAAGTTTATGAAATTTTGAAACAGACTTTTGTCTCTGGATTAAAAAAATTTACTGTAGTTTAGGATATATGAGCATTAAAAGCGAATCCTTTTTTTCTTGTTAAAAACGTAAAAATTCATCGACCTCTCCCCTGTGGAAATTTTCAAATTTCGACTGGACGCCGATTCTTCTGAAAACTAGCGTCCTAACTCGAAATTTAATGGCGATTACAATGGTGAAGTACATTTTTCCGTCTAAGGTCTCGTTTTTCTGAAATTCGTGAAAACATTCATAAATGACGCATTCATCAATGATCCGTGGAACACATTATTGGAAAAATTATTTTATCGAACAATTTGTTAGAATGTTCGAAATTTCAAGAATCCACTATTAAACATATGCAATGGATAGCCTCGGTTACTATTGAGAATAGTAACCTTGTTAGCCACGGTTAGCGTTCCCCGTTGTTGTGGCTGAAAAAATTCTGTTAGTGATAGGTAGAGATCGGAAAATATGTAGTATGAAACATCAAAATATTTACATAAATATAAAATGAAAACAATAAGAATATGTAAGAAGTATGTAATATCAGATATAATGTCTAATATTAAAATACACAAATTGTAAACTACATATTAATATTAAAAAATTACATTTATAAAAAATCCTTAAACAAATTTTAAAAATAATACAAACGTTTTAAAAATCATTCAATCAATGAATAGTAAAAGCGTCATTAATTTTTTTATGTAGAACCGTAGTGTGGCAGTTAAATTAGGCGTAATAGAAGCCATCGTACAAACTGGCGATGTCTACGGTCAGTAAACAATTACTGCTGCGTGCAGCATTAAATGTTGCAAGTATTACACATCAGCGATCGCAGATGTTTCTCGGAAACTACGGTTAAAGGTCACGAAACGCGGTGTCAGAGATACTTTTCACACCTAATGGCGAAAATGATACAGAGAACTGAAGCAGGTGCGCCGGACTGACATCGACGTCACGTAATATTACTCAAGTAGACAGCTCGCAGCTAATTTAAAAAAATGTTAATTAAAAATATATTTTGATATAAAAATACGTAATAAAATTGAAGACAATTGACAAAATAGTAAAAATATTTTGTGAAAATAGCAAAATATGTAAAATATGTAACACAGTACTAAATATGTAGAGTAATGTAACGAAAAAATGAGATATTGTGCTTAGACGGCGAATATTCGCCAAGATTATAATTTTGAGAACGGAAAGTAGAAAGACAAAAAATATGTAATTGCATAAAAATCCTGTCTCTAGTGATGGGACTAAACATTCCTCTCTTGCGCTGTGAGGAGAGAAGATGAAAATACCTTGAAATATTTAGATATCAGAAAACGTTTATTTCATTTTACCTTACAGCACACAATATTCTTATGGGGACAGAATCATTTCCCTACAAATAATTGAAGTACTGAGAATGAGAAACATAGAAGCCGCAATAAGAGTCGTATCTATAATATTAGGTACAAGTATCATTGGTAGTCAAGCGCCCATGGCAAGCATAGAATTTGCAAATATATCAAGATAATTCATATTATGGGTGTTATTTGTTTTAGCGGGTATACTCTGAATAGCGTCCCTTATGAGTGGCACCTATAGCACGTGACATGTCTGCCATACCGTAGCCTCTGACCGCAAGAACAAAATTTTGCGGGAGCGAAAAATAAATTTAACAGAAAACGCTACGATATGAGGACACTGAATCACAGCAGTGTCATCTGTTGACTAACAGTCATATGACGTGAAGTGCAGTTTCTCATTAAATTGCGCAAAAAATGTACTTAAAAAATGTGGCTCAAGTTTATATCATTCCCAACGCTTCAATTGAATGTTTAAATTTACCGATATAATTAAATTATTTTATTTTTTATCGAGGATCTTAGCTTGAAATTTAATTTTGCCAATTTACTCGGATATTTTCAATCAAAATTGTATTGATCATCCTAATACCCATTACTGTTGGGCGAACCCTTATATACATAAAAGTCTCAAATGCCATGCAGTGAAACCTATCTTAAGCGGTCACCAATGATTCCGGCAAAAATTGGGGGTTTAATCATGTTACGATGTTAATGGAAGCGTAAATCAAATTTCATAGTGTTAAATGCTGTTTTCACTTTAGTGTTTCAATTATCATAAATGACATAATACAATTTCATCAAGATGTTTGAGATAATTTGCCTTCCATCGGCTAATACCAAAACACAACCCTTGACTTTTAACTTACTCTCAGAGTCAAGAAACTCACAGTCCTCACCAAAACGATAAAGCACACTAGCCTGGAATATGCTATTCATATCCTGCAGAAACTTCTAGGCAGGGCCATCTGACGAAGGAGTTACCGAATGACCAGATCGGATTCGCCCATGTGCTCCGCAAGTCCGTAACTGATTCCCACAGAAGTGATTGATTGATTTTTTCGTGTTTCCGGACGCGTCAACTGCTTTTGTCATTAGTCCCGTTAGTGTAGTGCATGTTTTTTTTCGCGGGAGATCTGCAGTGATCTTCCCCCGCAGGATGACGAGATCCGGCGCCGACCTACCGTCGGCTAGTGGGGTTTCCCCCTAACCAGGACTCTTCCACCAGCGGGGCACCATCCCAGCCGGGACAAGCTCTAAGCTCCCGACCGATCTCCCGGAATATGTGGTAGTGTAGTGCATATTAGCGTAAGTGTGTGTAAGGGGAGATGATAGGACAAGGAAGAGGAAGAACAGATCGTGCGCGGTCCGTGGCCCGTTTGGTAGGGCACTGCTCCGGCATTCGCCCGGTGTTGATCGGAGAAACCACGGAAAACTACCGATCAGAGCAGCCGGCCGCTAGAATTCTCCTCCAGACAGCGACTGAATTCGACCTAGCTGAAAAGCTAGTGTCGAAAATCCTGCCGTCGTCAGGACTCGAACCTAAGACCTCCCGGTCAGAGGCGCTGCAGTGACATCAGTTGCACTGAGCTACCGCTCCCGGTCTCCACAGAAGTGAAGCACGAGTTAGCTAGCCATAAAAATAAGCTTACTTTTGTGTCCGTCTGTCTAAATATTACGAATTATAGTATGTTTTAATAAGATCGTCAAATTCGCATTTTTATTACATTGTGGCACAGTAACAATAATCACCTTATCTTAATTCATTTCAAAACTATTTCGGACTAAAATATGCATTGACAATTTTTTAATTGCATTAAAATTGAATTATATGAAGATGTAAATAAGCTGCATTCAACATTGGAATTTATAGTTTTGTTTGTTTTTATAAATAGTTTTGGATATAATCCTGGCATCTTTTGGCTCACGGGCAAGAATTTTTGGATTTTGGAATTCAAAATTATGAGATAATTCAACTCAATGTTTGGAAATAGAATTGAGTTTTCGTGTTACTTCTTTGATGTTGTTCATATTCCCGAATTCCTTGTTTCAAATGTTCTTTTTTTCTCTATTTAAGGTCGCATCAACATCTAGGTCATTAGCGGCCACTTTTGGAGTTATCAGTATGGTAAGTATGAAGATGAAACAATTATGGTGATAAGGGATGAAAGGACGAACACAAATACAACCATGCCCGAGGCGGGACTCGAACCCGCGACCCTTCGGTCTGAGATCGTTAGGACACTACTACCTTAGCGATCTCGGCCATCGGATCGGCAAATGTTCTTTTGTTTGACCAATGTAAGTCAAAACAATGTAATGTCCTAAAATACGTATTTCACTGTCTCTAATTAAAAGATATTATAATCCATAAAATAACTTTAGAAATGCTATGAAATGGGCAAGTGAAAACGATTACACTAACAGATTTTATTAAAATAATTTGTAGTTACCTGAAATAAAAATTAATCCCCTTGCGAGTTAAGCGTCTCTCGAGACACTGTCCGAATTTGTCAAAACGTCCCGTCCCAGGAAGATAAGATATTAACAGTTAACTTCGCCTCTTATTATAATATAGTTCAAAATTGCAGGGGGTGACCGCGTAATACAGGTCAATCTACGAAATCTGCCTTGCTGTAGGCCGTTTACATTAGGGAATATTTACAAATGCCTTATGAAAAAATGAATCGGTTCCACGAAACAATAACTTTCAATGGCCTTAATCGAGGTAGCCGTTATCAGATTTCTCTGTGTTTAAAAGCACGTAATTGTAGCTAGACATTTCAAAAATATTTCCTTCAAAACCACCACACAACCTCATCAAATAATTGCAAAGGTTAATAAGTGAGAATAGGAAGGAAAAACCCAATACTTAACTCTTATTTTTAATTTGCATTATATTACATTCTGAAAACAGAATGCCTTGGAAGACAGGAAAAGGGGATTCATTTTCGGTTTTCAATTTTTACATATACTCCTCCCCAGCTTCTTAATACAAGATCAGATGATAAAATCATTTCTCTTCTTACAGGCAGGAACTTGAAGTTTCTCAAAAGCTTGCTTAATGTAGATTTAATTTCCAGCATAGCAAATTTTTGACCTAAAAAATTCACATTCCATTAATAACGTCAATGTGCCCCCAAATATCTCCTTTTCTACCATACAGTCTTCCTAAATTAAAACGTTATCTATCAATGTTTGGGTGTAAAAATTTTCATATAAATGAAACCATCATATCTGCTTGAATCCATGACACTAATATTGGAACTAAGTCCCAAAATATTTATCAAAGAAACAAATCCATATTTTTATTAATTTACTATCACAAAAATATTGACTTAACTCAAAGACAAAATTCACTTCCACTCAGGTAGAATCTACTCTAAATTTCACTTGGATTTCATTGATATTTGATCATTTCTTGACAGTATTTTGATTTAAGCACCTCTCTGTGTTGAATTACTTAACCCTAACTTACCCACACAGTTTCTGGGACCAGCACTGAATGGGAGAAAAGCAAAAGGATTTCTGTTTTTATTTTCTAGAGAAAATCGAGTAGGATCAAATTTTTCTGGGTCTGGAAAATATTCAGGACTTCGATGCATGAATATTGGTGATATTGATACATTTGTCCCAGCTTTAAAACATACTCCATCTGAAATAAAAGAACAAATCAACTTAAATAAAAAATATTCAGAAATGTCTTTATTCCCATCAAAATTTGACATTTTTATCACAAATAATTTGAGCCAGGATGTTAATTATCAACAAATAATGAAATTTATGACCCCAAATCTGTGAGAATATGTACAAAAATTTGGCCTAATAAAAAATATTTGTCTGCTCCTTTTATAGTGTTGAGAGAATGGAAACAAAGTTAAATATATAAGAGAAAATTATAAAATATTTCTATATAATTATTCTTTAAATAATTATCCTAAATGCTAGAAGATTTCACTTCGTTGTTTTATCTTTGCCATTTTTACTTTCTTGTATACATACGTATATACGGAGTAATATACGTAGTATAGAGAAAGTTATGTAATGCTGCGGAAAATCGATTTCGAGATTTCAACGGATCACGTTTTTACACGTTTTGGGGTCCCCTGATATCGCAAAAGTGTTTTTTTCAAAACGTCCGTCCGTCCGTGCGTGCCTCCGATCGGCCGTCCGTCTGTTTCTGTCAGTCAGTCTGTCAGTCTGTTTCTGTCAGTCAGTCTGTCAGTCTGTTTCTGTCAGTCAGTCTGTCAGTCTGTTTCTGTCAGTCAGTCTGTTTCTGTCAGTCAGTCTGTTTCTGTCTGTCAGTCTGTTTCTGTCTGTCAGTCTGTTTCTGTCTGTCAGTCTGTTTCTGTCTGCCAATCTGTTTCTGTCTGTAAGTCTGTTTCTGTCTGTCAGTCTGTTTCTGTCTGTCAGTCTGTTTCTGTCTGTCAGTCTGTTTCTGTCTGCCAATCTGTTTCTGTCTGCCAATCTGTTTCTGTCTGTAAGTCTGTTTCTGTCTGTCAGTCTGTTTCTGTCTGTCAGTCTGTTTCTGTCTGTCAGTCTGTTTCTGTCTGTCAGTCTGTTTCTGTCTGTCAGTCTTTTTCTGTCTGTCAGTCTGTTTCTGTCTGTCAGTCTGTTTCTGTCTGTCTCTCTGTTTCTGTCTATTGAAAAAATTCGTTAAAATTTGGAATACTTTACATAAAGCCCTTCGGACATTATCAACATTTTCTCAAAAACAACGCCATATTTTTTCTTTTAATTTCTTGTAAGTAAAGAGCAAAATACACTTATAAACATGGCATAGGTCCAATTTTCACAGCTAACTCTGAATTCCCGATAATTGCCAATATTTGAATTTTTTTCGGAGTCTTCCTACAACTACAAAATTGAGGACAGAGATTTTGCCTTCCAATGGAATTTGTTGTCCATAAATAGTTCTTTCATAACGGTCATGTCAATTTTTTAAAAATTTTTAGTAGTTTTCGTGCAATAGTGCGTGCTATATTTGCAATTTTAAAAAAATACAAAAACAAGATTTTCTCAAAAACGGCTCCGAATTTTTTCTTTAATTTTTTTGTACAGTTAGTGCCAAACAAACCCTATATGATAACATAAATGTCATGATGCTCTATTCTTTTCTTTTTCAAAAATTACAAAAATGTAATTTTCTTGATCTGTCTCTCACGTCGGTAATACTTACTTTAGAGGAAATTTCTTCACGGTATTATATTTATAAGAATATTTGATTTAAATAATGTCAAATAGAGTTTCTCAAAAACACAACAGTTTTCTGTAAAAATGAGCTCAAAGTCCCGTATTTTCAGAAACGCTCAAACGCCATTTTTAAAAAAATGGATCCAATTTTTTTCAAACTTTTGCAAGGGATAGTAGTAATGGCACTGTTTAATATGGCATAAAGTTCTTTTTGGTGTACTCATTTGTTGTTTTTTTTAAATTACACAAATGTAATTTTTTTAAAATATCTCTCACGCCGTTAATACGCACATTGCAATGGATTTTTATACATTATTGCATTTGTGAGTGGAAGTGCTTTGATTTCTTCAAATTGAGTTTTTCGAAACCTCAATACATTCTTGCTTTCTTGCTCTCTTGCTTCTCTTGTTCTTGCTTGAAATTTCGCATTTACAGTAACGCTTAACGCCATTTTGTTAAAAACGGCTCCACATTTTTCAATGAAAATTGCTATTTAGGATGAGGTTTCAGCATTCTTTAATATTCTTAAATTAATATTCGGTTTCTAGTACTTGGAAATTGAAAAGTTGAGAAAATTTCAAAAAAATGTAATTTGGGTGGCGATAGATGGCAGAAGGCAAGAAGGAGAGGCAAGACTGTACAGTACCAATTCAGAAAAAGGAAATTAGAAAACTACTACGAGAAAGTCTGTGCCATTATGTAGCCCTCTAGTTCCATTTTTGTCTCATAATTCTGCGTCAATGAGATTGCAATGATTTTTTTTTCATTTGCAGAATTTGCTTTACCATTGTACAAGAAAATAGATTTAATATCATCTTCCAGTGAATTGCCAAACAGCCTACTGTAACGTCGTGGGTAGGGATCTACTCCACAAGGAAACAGACACGAGTGAGGTATATACAATTTATTTACATTAATTTATGTGCACTGTTTACAGACCTCACTCTAAGGTGTTTGTCGGCTACCTGCCGCAGCCCCCTTCTCCTAACACGCGCCTTGCGGCCGCGCCTGCGTTTAGCCAACTCGGCCGATTTGCAACTTGGCACCTGGTGTGCCTCGGCAGACACTCTGCCCCGAAGTATCGAGCATACTTCACAGTGTTCGAGACTCGAACACCCACACGTGCCTGCAGCACTTCCGCGCCAGACTTGGCCGGACAAGTTTTGCGGTGTTTAGCCGCGAGGAAATCAGAAACGTTACCCAACCCAGGGCTTCTGCGACAGCCCTTTTATATGCTCGAGTCACATGACTTCCGCGTCATCTTTCCCCCCACACACTCGTCTTGAGGCGTCTACTACCGCCGTTGCCATTTGCACCCGGCACCTACAAGCCCTCTCCCTTTTTGGACTTTCCCTGAAGGGTTGGCCTTTGTTTGGAAGCCTATTTTTGGCTCCCTCATCCCCATATCTTGCAACTTGTCTCTCTGGAGCAGGGAGTCAAGTCTATGACGCTACACTACTCTTCGCCAATACACATCCGTAAGTGTTAATGCTTCTTGATACTTGAAATCAGAGTCATGTCAATCGTTTTTTAATTTTATTAAATTGTTGAAAACAATTCTTCACTGATATCATTACATGGCAAAGCATTATTTCCATGATGCACGCGCAGACATGCTTTCATGATATTCAGATTCTTCAGAAGTGTTGCGAGTTTGTATTGCTCTGATAATAATTGAAAAATGTGATTCAATTTTTTCCCCAGACGTTTTAAGATTCATTGAATTACATATGTGATCTCTTGACATTTCATGTTTTGTACTGGAACAAGCCCTTCTTTCTACCAGCAAAATTAGTAAGTTTACGAATGATTAATTTCGTTAGATTCATAACTCGTTTCGTTTGAATGAAACTCGTAATTATTTTCCGAATAATTTAGTTATAGATTTGCGCGCCAACAAATAATAATTACGACAGTAACCCTGACGTTTCCTACTCAATTTTAATATTTCTCATCCAAAATTATGTCGTGCTATCTCAGTTAATTGGGTTCGAAGTTCATAATTGTTGCTACTTACTCTGCAACCAATTACTCAATCTGCCATCCATACGGAGTGGCGAGGAATTTGAAAACCTTATAAAAATATCTACCATTGCACGTAACGAATAATGATAATCAGCTTTCTTTTAAAGTAACAAATTGAAATTTATTATAATGTGAAATATTATGATTCTGATAAAAGATAAACAAGAATTGTTACATCGTTAATCAAAATGAAATTATCTTTGGTCATGGCCAGTTCTCTGTATCTTGTAATAATTATAAAACAACCTTGTTATATTCGCGGATCTTCGCGCGCTCTTCACTTCTCCATTCGATGGCACCCCGTAGAATCTTCTCCGTCGTCGCAGAAGAATCTTCCTTCTTCATGAAGTCCTCCGCCTCATGCTTGCGATCAAGTTTAAATTCTCCCAGCGATACTATTATTACTCATTACTTCCCTTACTCGCGTCACAGGTAGACGCCTATTACTTTGTAGAATTCCTCCGTCTCTTCCCACAAGAATGTTTTATTCTAATATAAGAAACGATAGACTTAATTATAATACAAGTTATTGCATCGGATTTGATTGCCAATCAACAGTCTTTCCCCGACCTTGTAAAACGTCTGGAGCCGACACGCTCATTTCCGCGATGCTAGAGAGAGTGTCCCTGTTCTTCATAAAACCCAAAGCATCCGAACTCTATATCATCCTCTTTTGTCTAACAAAAACAATACTATTTCCGCCTCTACCCGGTCACTTCCACATCCTCTTCATCTAGCGAAAATTACCTTTAACGCCGGTTGTTTACTTGTCATATAGCGACCCTCCCCCCGCAATCGTCTATTGACATCCCTATATTCTACTTCATATTAATGACATTTTTATAAACAAAAATAGTTCGTCATTTGCGTATACCACAGTAGAGTTTTTGATAATTTTTTCGTGTCAAAATATTCATCTCTATTCCAAGTACTCTCCTTTATTGACAATAAAATATTTGACCAACAATAAAACTTTACCGGCGAATATCCATTTTGGAAAAAAGTCCTAAGAACAGTTTAGGCGGTAGTGTTGTTCACAGACGGATGGACAGACGGATTGACGAACGGATGGACAAACGGATGGGCTGGCGAATGGACAGACGGACGTTTTGAAGAAAAAAAAAAACACTTTTTCGGTATCAGGGGACTCCAAACTATATTTTCGTTGAAATTTCATAATTGATTTTCCGCAGCATTACATAACTTTCTTTATTCTACGTATATTAATTACTCCGTACACACACGAACGTTTACGAGAAAGTATCTAGTGGTGCTACAGAATCACACGAACTTTCTCGTAGTAAGACTTTTTAATTTCCTTGGTTTCAGTTTTACTGATAGGAAACTGAAAACTTGAGAAATTCAAAAAAATGTACTTAAAGCGGTGATAGGTGGCCCTGGCAAGAGGATGGACAAGACCGATAAATCTAGTCCCCTAAAAAAAGAAAACAATCTAATATGAGAAAGTCTATGCCATTCTGTAGCATAACTCGATTATGCGTATTTTCCTGTTATTAAATAACATCACTGACATGAAATGTAATGTGTTTATTACTCTATCATTTGTTCTGCTAGCATGGCCACATACTTGTCGATCGTTGTTCTTTAGTTTTCTAAAATGGTAGCGAGAATGTCAGATTCTATCGATGAAATGGATCTTGAAATGGAAGATAAGCTGGAAATAATGGGAACTCCGTGCGAAATATTAGAAGAAGCAAGAGCCTGTTGATATATGTTTCCATAAATATGCAGGGGTGAAAGAACAGGAATTAGGAACAGGAGGCATGTGCTTACGGCGGCAAAAATTATGGATATAAAAAATATATCCAAAGGAACCTCTTCTTCGTTGCATGCAAGTTTTCTTTTCTTAAAATTTGTATTCTATAAGTTTTTGAACGAAATGATAAATACTTGCAAATTAATTTATTAACAGGCTGATAATATCTTCTGCTATACGACTTGCGATAAGTCAAAATGCGCGATGTTAACATTTTTTGAAGTTATACAATTGAGATTTAATTACAATTACAGAAAAGGAGACATCATATTATATCGATTCCAGTTATTGGAAATTCTTTGAACTTACAATTCTTCGTTTAAGTCAGTGTTGCTACATCAACGGAATTCCCCTCCGATTTGGTGGATATTAAATAATTCGTATCATAAATTTTAGAAATTATGGATATTTAAAAACGTGCAATTTTGATAAAGATTTATAAATTAATTGATTCCCCTAGAAAAAATTAAAAACCCATAAATTATTAATTAAATCATGTTAGTCGTAAGTATGACAGTCCAATTTTAAGAATAAATTATATTTGTACCTACAAATAACTTTTTTTGGATTATTTGAAAAGGTAGACGTTAATTTTTCGCGTGCCTACAGGTGGCAAAGTTGTTAATCTGCCTCTGTAGATACATGAAACAATATAAGGGAATCTGGCGAGCTGCAAGAGGGGTAAGAAATGTCACAGAAAACGTGCATCTCCCATAATTTTCAGAAATGAATCTAAAGTATCGTCAAACAGCTATTTCATAAATTGTCCAATTCAATTGATGTAAATAGTTCCAAATATAATATCAAGTACATGATTTGAATGTATTGAAAGCTAACGCAATATATTTTGGTATGGAACCTTTGCTATGTAGCTTGCTGATAGTAGTTTGTTTCTTAACTCGATGAAGACGTGGTTTGTAATTCCATAATTAAAGAAATACAATAGAAACTATTTGCATTATACGTACCTACTGTAACATCTTCGTCAAGCTCTCGTAAAAAGAATGGTACACTTGGATAGAGCCTCAGGGTTTCTTTTATTACACATTCCAAATATTTCATTTGTTGCAAATCCTGAGCAGTAGTTTCCCGATCCGATTCTCCGTATATTTCATATAATTCCTGATATGCCTTGTACTGTAATAAAATTAATATACCACATTAGTTTTTACCTGTTTTATTTTTGTGTCTAGCAAACTTAGTAAATAATCTAGTAAATTTCTTAATGAAAATAAGTTAGAATGCTGTAAAACTATACTAGATAAGTTAAATTAAATGATTGTACACCTCCAACAAATAGTAACAGTAAAAAGAAAAAAATGCTGAATGAAGAAAATGCAATAAACAAAAGCATATGGAACGGACTGTACCCAAAAAGAAAACTGCCTAATAAAAGGAAAATATGTTAAGTACAAGAAAGTAATTCAAATATTGAATGAAGTTAGTGAAAAATAAAATAGTGCAGTGAATAATAATAAAAAGAATAAAACTGGAAAAAGCAAAAAGATACTTTAAATAATATAAGTTTGAGAGCTATGGGGACAGCCATGCAGCGATGCAAGCTGTGAAATTAAATTTAAAATGTTGTTAAAGTTATGGGGAAAGGGAAACCAGAGTGCAAAAATTACGTACTCTATTGCTGCGGTTAATGATACACGAGATAACATAAAAGTCATTATTGCCACCAGATTGAAAGATGTAGTACATGTTATCAAAAACAAATTATGTGGTAGTGGAGCATGACTTTTCACGTAATATGCATACGCAAACATCACATGTGAAAAAAAAATTAATATACCTGCCCGTAAATGAAAATAAATTAATATTGTTTTGAATGAAATTATTAAAGTAAAATTTCACAGTAATCAGAAATGAAATTATGAAATAAAATTGGTTTAAGTAAAATATATGTAGGAAGTGGAACTCACCAAAATATGTTACTAATAAAAAACTTTGTTAAAGTAAAACGATGAATCCAAAATAAACACAAATAAGCAAAAGCATTTTGTTTTGAAATATATACATCGTCCCGTCAAGGAAAAGGTGGCAATTATGAATTGAGGGGGAAAATATTAACGTTATCAAACGTCGTTATCATTTGCAAAGTTAACAATGAAATTAATCACAAAACGGAAATAGATATGGAATTGGGATCAAGAATGGAGTACATTTACACAAAGGAACGCAGAATATATCACAAAATATAAATATGTTTTAGGGTATTATTTTAGACAGAACATTGTCATAAATGTTTGTTCATAAAATCGATTTCAACATGGTATTGATGGTATTGTGTTTGTAGGCCTAATACATTCGAGATTAATCTTGAATATTCGCTAGGTTCATTTTCCAACATTGCAGGACTGTCAAAATTAAAATAATGAAAACATCAAGGCGATGTCGAGAAATTGAGTTTACTTTTATGCCTTTCTCCTTAATGTTATTAACATATTCTTTCATTCTTTGTTTGAAAGCACGTTTTGTCTATCCCACAGGCAAAGAGAAAATCACGGAAATATCGGCAATTAAAGCATAAAAGTACATTTTATTTATCTGATAAAGATTTTTTTGGATAACCGACCCAGAGCATTTTGGATAACCGACCCAGAAAATATTCAAGATTAATCTTAGAGATATTACATATACATCTATCTAAAAGCACGATTTAAAATACCACATAGTATTTATTTCAATAAATTATATTGTTTCTAATTTGTCATAAAATGTTGGAAATCAACCGATTACTTTCATTTTTACGGTGTGACGTGGTCATAATTGGCAATGAAAATAAATTTTCTACCATTAGAGCAAAACGTTACCTTTGAGCTCGTAATACAAGAGAGCATTAAAAAATGTCACTTTGAATTCAATATGGCGTATAGTTTGAGACGCTACATTGGTATGACAAAAAATTCCTTCACATTTTGGCTATCTAACGAACAATATAGAGAATAATTGAGAACAATAACAAGAATTAGCTGTGTACCCATTCCCCAACGGCATAATTTTTTTCGACACATTCACAAAATTGCGCAGCGCAACGCCGACACCTACAGGCCACCATACTTGCGTTTCTCTGTTCCTCATAACTTCTCAAAAGGTTTTAGCATTGAGCTTATCATACGTGGATTTTCTTGCTGGCTCCCGGTCTAACTGTGGTCAACGCTAGCGTCTAATGGTCGTATTTATGAAGCTATGCCAGCAGAGCTCTTCGGGTCGTGCCATCTGGGGGCTTGCTAGGAGGACAAGGGGCGACTGGAATTGGCCGGGGGCCGTTCATAAATCGCAAAACCGAACACTGGCAGCCTGCTAGGCCCGAATGATTGATTGATTTTTTCGTGTTTCCGGGCGCGTCAACTGCTGTGGTCATTAGTCCCGTTAGTATAGTGCATGTTTTTCTCTCGGGAGATGGCGGTGATCTTCCCCCACTGGATGGCGAGATCCGGCGCCGACCTACCGTCGGCTAATGAGGTTTCCCCCTAACCAGGACTCTCCCACCAGTGGGGCACCGCCCCAGCCGGGGCAAGCTCTAAGCTCCCGACCGGTCTCCCGGAATATGTCGTAGTGTTGTGCATGTTAGTGTAAGTGTGTGTGTAAGGGGAGTGGATAGGACAAGGAAGAGGAAGAACAAATTGCACGCGGTCCGTGGCCCGTTCGGTAGGGTACTGCTCCGGCATTCGCCTGGTGTTGATCGGAGAAACCACGGAAAACTACCGATCAGAGCAGCCGGCCGCTAGAATTCTCCTCCAGACAGCAGCTGAATTCGACCTAGCTGAAAAGCTAGTGTCGAAAATCCTGCCGCCGTCAGGACTCGAACCTAGGACCGGTCAGAGGCGCTGCAGTGAGATCAGTTGATGCACTGAACTACCGCTCCCAGTCTGCTAGGGCTGCCAGGCTTCTGTCTGAGGTTTATAAATACGGGCCTAAACCTTTCAGCCGATGTTCTTCCAAATAAATATTCCACGAACGATTTAATTGAACTCGAGGCTCTCTGAGTTTGAAACGGATATTTTGATTTCGAGGGCATTTTACACGAAATCTCAACAAAATGTAATGTTTTTTCTAAAAAAGGGCTCCAAATAGAAAAGGGCTCCAAAATCAATAGATTAGGGTATAGACACTAGGGTGGTGGTTTGGATAAATGAACTATTACGTGATAGGAAACAACAGGTTCGAATCGGAAGATATCTATCAACCTCCGCAAGTGTTACGTTAGGGATTCCACAAGGAAGTGTCATTGGACCTCTCATGTTTCTCGCCTTCGTGAATGACTTGCCAAAAAATTTAGCTTCAAACGTAAGACTCTTTGCTGATGACTGTATCATCTATCGGGTTATCGAATCAGAAGAGGACGTGTATATTTTGCAGCGAGACACAGACAAATTACTCTTCTGGGCAAAAACAAATGGCATGGAAAAAAATAGTTCAAATAGTAAAGCCATCACGTTTGGTAGGGGTCGAAGTTATGGAGAAACTGTGTACAAATTGAACAACAAAGTCATACCTACAGTCACATCTTGCAAATATTTAGGAATTCAATTAGATAGTAAATTGAGCTGGGAAAATCAAGTAAATTTCGTTGTGGGAAAAGCCTGGAGATCTCTATATTTTGTTATGCGGATCCTAAAGAAGAGTACAGTGAGAGGTAAAGAATTAGCTTATAAGTCACTAGTCCGACCCGTATTAGAATATGGCGCGGTATGTTGGGACCCGTACAGAATATCGCAGCAAGGTAATCTAGAAAAGGTCCAGCGCAGAGTATCGAAATTTACTTTCAGAGGATCAAAAAATAGAGGTGCATGGGAATCACTCGAAAAGAGGCGAATTAAGCTGCGACTCCATGCTATGTACAAAGCATACACAGGCTATCCTGCTTGGAATGAAATACACCGTCGTTTAGGAAAACCTACATACATCGGTAGAGCGGATCACATGCATAAAATTAAGACAAGAATACAGAAAACGAATGTCGGAAAATTTTCATTTACAAACCGAACTATTAGAGACTGGAACAGTTTGCCTGCGACAATCTTAGAACCCTTTCCTCAAAGCTTGAGCAAGTTCAAAAATAAATTAGTTTTCTAGTAAATTATATATTGTGACATACCGATATGTCACATGAAAATAAACTAACATTTATTTGAAGACTATATGGTGGAATATGCATTAAGAAGTTTAGACGATCGAAAGGTCAGCTACACCAAAATATAACGAACGCATGGATTGGCTGGGTGAGAGAAGGACGGTTAAATGTTATGAAAAAAAAGAAGGGAGTTTAATACGAAGCTTCGAGGGGTGAATCATGCAGGAAGATTTCATTCTGACCGGCATCGCGTGTCTGAACTGTTCGTAGGTTCGTGAGAGGGAGCGAGTGTAGTGCAGATAGTCAGAGTCGGGTTATCAGATCGTGAAATTTTAAGGACAGTAAATGATATTGCAGATATTGCATGTGGAAGTAATATTGATGCATAAATTGGAACTTTGTCGGGAGTGGTAATCGAATTATAGATTTCGGGACTATGTCATAGGACGTAATCGGAACTGATAATTTTGATAGTTTGAGACCAGTTTGGATAGGAGCAGAAGAGGATTTCTTGGGACTTTGGACTACGGCAAGCTCGCAAGATATTTCGACTGAGAAGTCTACGAGGGACATCAACGAAGAATAGATAAGTTAACCGCGGTATAAAACTGTAAAATTCAAAGATATCTTGATAAAAGGCCTAACATCAAAATAATTTATTAAATTCACTAAATTGTTTACTAAAAGGTAACAATAAACTTTATTAAATTTTGTTCTTTAAAAAAAGAAAGTGATCTTTCATTTAGTCAATCCAAACAGTAATGAACTAGGAATTAGAATCATTCTATTTCAGATTCCCAGCTGCGCTGTATAGTCAGCGGATCCTATAGTCCATTATAAAGGTAATAAGGATTATAATATGTCGTGACCCATTGACCCAGCAAGCCGGACGCTAAGATCTTTGCGAGATTTAAATGTAGAGAAAAATTTGTATATCTCAAAATTAGGTTATTGTATCAATGTTAAGTTTCCACTGTTAGATTAGTAGTATTTCCTACAAAGTAAGTTGTTTAATTGTTAGTATGAATATCAGTTGTAGTAGTATTGTTATTATTACCTTTATTATTATTGTTATCATTTTATTATTATTCATGTAGTGCAGTGCAGTGCAGTGTAGTGCAGCGCAGTGTAGTGTTATGAAGTGAAGTGGGGGGAAGGAAATGCGAAAGAAATGTGACACAGTTAAGTATTGTGCAGTGAAGTGAAGTGGAGTAAGGTTTGCGTGGTGATGTTATGTACTATTTATTATTATTTTTTAATTAACTCCTTTTTTGTAACTTTTTGTTAGTGAATGTAAGTTTAATGCATGTAAGGTTAAGATATTCTGCCACCAAGTTACTATACTTAATTGCAGAATTAACAATAAAATCTAAAATCTAAATAATAATAATGAAAAGGACACCGACGAACATGTGATATTTCCTCCAGAAGATGGCTCCGGCACTGATGAGAGTGGTGACGAATCATCTACAAATATGAATCACCTGCCAGGCCGAATGCTACGATCAACAGTGGAAGTTTACGTCTAGTCCCAGCCCGATGATCAGGATATTTGGGGTGAAGAAAAATAAGATAACATAACGTAGTAGTAGCGTGTCAAAAGATGAAACGACCGGAACTAATCGGCTAATGAGAAACATTTTGTGGATAGAGCTGAGAGAGGTGACAGTGAAGAAGTTCTGGAATTCTATCAGTCCTGAAATAAGTCCAACTGAATGCTTTGAACTGATGTTTGGTGAGGACAATGTTTCAATAATTTGTGAAATGTCCACGCTCTATGCGATGCAGTACCACTACAATCTAGAAACAGACAAAGATGAGATAAAAGTATACATTGCTGTACTGCTTCTGACAGGTTATATGACTCCTCAACATATGCAACTATATTGGGAGACGAAGTCAGATTTTCACAATGAGATTGGGTCAAGTAGTATACAACGTAACAAGTTTTTCGTGATCCTTCTATACTTTCATTTGTCTGATAACATCAATTTGCCTCAAGGATCATAAAAAAGCCGGCGGCGCTAGCCGAATTCGTTTACTACGCTCCGTGAAGTCGCGAAGGTTAAGCGAATTCGAGACTCGCGGGTTCTTGGTTGGGTGACCGGCCAGGAACCTCGGGATCCAACGTCGTCGAGCCCCTGGCCGAAGGGATAAAAGGCACTGACTGCGACGTGAAGTGACGAGACTTGACTTGAGATTATTCTCAGTAACGGAGTACGTGTGTGAGTGTAGTATGCTCAGTAACGGAGGATTACTCCATAAGAAAGCGCTCAACGCCCAACAAGGGTTACGAGACGCGTTGCATCAACAACGTTGCAACGAATTAAAAAAAAATGACAAGTTTGCCCGTGGGAAACAGTATTTCAACCTTCTAAATAAAAACTTTGAAAAATAATTTCAAAAGGTGAAATGAAGTCACATTTCAATTGGTGAAACAATTTTCTGAAAAGTCTACGTGAACTAATGTGACTGTTGGCGTTTATATTTTTCATTAATTATAAGGCTATTTTTACAGATTTTGCGCCAAAATTTTGCGTACACTTAGTGTATGGTGCAAAGCAATGGATGACGTCCGTATCTAATTTTTTTAAAATGGCGATTAACCGGTTGATGCATAACACCGTCCAGTTCGCCTTGCCCCCGACCCATCTCATCAAACAACGCGACGAGGCGTCTGCCGCAGACTGGAAAGTGACGTAATGAGATTTTCTCAAGCTGGTTTAGCCACAATCAGTATCCTTTACTTCATAGCATACAATTAATCTAGTAATAAAGATCTATATCTCTCATCTATATATCTTTTGATCAGAGAAAAAGATGATATTTAGTATCAATATTTTTAATTCTTATGAGCTTTTCGATCGCGCAGCGATCATCAGAGCTAACCTGAAAATATGTACAGGAAATATAAAAATATTAAATGAAATTGAGTATATGAAATTGGATTGAATATATGAAATTGAGAAGTATATATTGACAATGTGTACCCCAGATCACATAACTTCGCACTTCGCTGATCATTGACTATAGCTGATCATAGCTGTAGCTATAGCACGATAGATTGACGAAATGCGGGCGGAGTGAGGGTATTAGTTACAAAGACAGCCACTAGAGTATTTTCAGTAATGCCAACCTTTGGTAGATGAAAGTCAAACCCGCTATGTGTGCGGCCAGGTCATCGCTTTGGGTAGGCAACAGCAGGGACAATAGATAGGAGTTTTAGGTGCCTTCCTTGAAGGTCCTGGACCTGCCTCAGACATTTCTTTAGATAATGGTAATAAAGCTGAACAGAAGTTTTCGACTATGAAAGCAACTAGCTTTGACTAGCTTATGTTTCGCGCCAACGAAGTTTTAATGCTGGGAATGTTGTCATTAGTGTTCGCTGCGATCTTTTGCCTTCAGCTGTTTATGGCTCCAGGGAGGGGGAAGCAAGGTCATCGTTCAAGAAAAGGTGCGCGAGTAGTACTTAAGTTACAAATCATTCCACATATACACTGTGTATTCAAAACGTTCCAGGACTGTCGCTCGAACAATACAAGTGGCGTCAACATGCGGTGCAAACGGAACCACGTAACAATATCCTTCCGTTCATGGCCACCTAAAGTATCATTCATTTCTGACCAGTTTCAACTTGTCAACATTCTGTGTGAAGTTTATGTGTGTGCTGATGTCATTGTGAAGGTATTGAGCAACGAATAAACATCAAATTTTGCTTAAAATTGGGGACATCGGCCACAGAGAGTTATGAAATTATTAAATCTGTGTAGGTCATGATACTATGCTATTCACGAGTGTTTGAATGGTATTGAAGGTTCAAACGTGGAAGAGAATCGACGGAAAATGATGAAAGAGAGTCGACCGATGAAAGTCCAACTTGAAATCAAGAACGAGGTTGAACACCTTTGTCATAGCCGAGACATCATTCACCGATAATTCCTTCGACAAGGGTCCACAGTGACTAGGGCATTCTACAGACTTTTCAATCACAGAGAGTTATGAAATTATTAAATCTGTGTACGGTCATGATACAATGCTATTCACGAGCGTTTGAATGGTATTCAAGGTTCAAACGTGGAAGAGAATCGACGGAAGATGATGAAAGAAAGTCGACCGATGAAAGTCCAACTTGAAATCAAGAACGAGGTTGAACACCTTTGTCATAGCCGAGACATCATTCACCGATAATTCCTTCGACAAGGGTCCACAGTGACTAGGGCATTCTACAGATTTTTCAATCAGCTTCTGCGAAGAATGCGACGTGAAAGGTCCGATTTGCTAGACAGTGGCAATTGGTGTCTCTTGCACAACGCACCGTCTCACACGATTATGTGATTATTAGAAGGCTCAGGGCATCAATTTGTCACTGCAGTGCATCTGACCGGGAGGTCTCGCCGACGGCAGGATTTTCGACTCTAGTTACATAGCGAATTCGAATTCAACCACTGCCTGGAGGAGAATTCTAGCGGCCGACTGCTCTAATCGGTAGATTTCCTTGTTTTCTCCGGGTGAAAAAAACAGGCAAAAGCCGGAGCAGTACATTAACAAACCGGCCACCGACCGTGCACGATATTTCCTTCCTCTTCCTTGTCCTCTCTTCAGTAGGGGGAATGTGGTGATCTGGGATCAGGAAATGCCTCCGTCACTTATCAGCGGTGACGTCACATCCTGATCCCAGATCACCGTGAGTGTTGGATGACACCTTACCTAAACACACACTTACATGCGCCAGATTACCACACTCGTCGGGAGACCAGTGAGGTATTTTGAAGTTGTTGCGGCTGGGGCGGTACTCCACTGTGGGAGATACACGCTTGGGGAAAACCCTGCAAGCCGACGTGCAGTTCGGTGCCGGATCTCGCCATCCAACGGGTGAAGATAACCGGCACCTTCCATAATAACAATATGCACTACAGTTACGGGACTAGTGAATTGGCGCGCCCGGAAACACGAAATTAACAATCAAGCCAGCAGATTAATTCGCCCCTAGGTATTTAAAGACATCCATTGTTAGTAGAGCAATTCACACCGTTCCAAACTGACAAATGCTGATGATGAAACTCAATACTTCCCATGTTTCAAACATCGAATGGAAAATATGTGGAAACAAACTTACCTGACATATTGGGTGTTTCGCCAAGCACATCAAACAGAAACTCAATGCTGAAGTCACAGTGTCATGACCCTAAAAATGCCGACCGAGAATAATAATAATAATAATAATAATAATAATAATAATAATAATAATAATAATAACAACAACATTTCAATGAGAAAACAGAGTCAAATATTTCTACCTCAAACATAATCGTATCTACTTCTTCTCTGATTTCTTCATCTGTCAAATTCTCCCCTTCGTTTGAGTGTTGCAAAAGTAAATCTAAAAAGGCCAGCCTTCTTTTCTGACCTGCAGCAACAAAACATAATTTTAAAAACAATTAGTAAAATATTACGGCAAATTTTATTCCTTTATAATTTTATTCATGTTTATTATTAAAAAATTAAAATATGCTGTTGATTCTAATGTATTTAACTCACCAAACTCATTTCTGAGTTCCATCGCGTTTTCAATGTGACTGTTTTTTGCCAGTTCTTCTTTTCTACTTTTAATAACCTAAATGTCAGTAACCAGAAACAAACATCAGAATGTGTGTTTCCTGTTAATGTTAGTACCATAGTCAATAGTGATTACCTTATTTGTTGAATTATGAAGAACTTGTAGAAATTGTTTTTGTTGTTTTCCTAATTTGGTCATGTAAAAGACAAAATCAGGAAAAAGCCAAGGGTGGAAAGTTCTTTTCATTATTATTTCAGCCAAACTATATAGAGAATGCAAAGAAAATTAACACGACTTGAGAAATAAAATTATTCACATCATACAATGTAAACGGATATAACTGATATTTTTATGCGTAAATGGACGATTCATTTATCATAGGTAATACCACGAGTGCTTTGGAACTTGTCGAAAAAATCCCCGATTCGCGAATGGAGAAGGGGATTTATTTGAGAATTTCCAAGGTACGAGTGATATTTAATAGGACTATTCAACGAATGAAATTATGTCCAACGGAGTTCGAAAATGCGCCAAACATAGAAAATAGCTGAAAGCTATGTTAAAATCAAAGAAATTATTATAGTACATACTCGGTTTATGAACATAGAGCGATCCACGTATATCACCTCGATTTCTGTATCCTATGCTGCACCTCTAAGGTTTCATCAATGTCATTTCAAATTGATGTCCCTATGGAGTAGAGAAAAAATAATGCTACGCGACAAATGGCGAATTTTCGGCAGAAAAACTCTTATTACAGGACCCTGGTAACGAAAACGTGGGAGCTGCTAAATTCCAGTCCAGTTACTAAATTCAGAAAAAAATATCACGGGTGTAGTCAGAATTCATGTTTTGTGCGTCCTTGATACCGACATATCGAATGAAGGCTCGTACATCGTCTGTCCGTCAGTGAACAACGCTAGCGGCTAATCTGTTCAACGATTTTCTCCAAAATTGATACCTTCAATCGACCTGACTGATGTCACGTCCCCTTGAATTTGAAACCGATATTTCAATTTTGGGGGTACATTACATGAAGGTCATTTTCCAAATTTTCAAGAAAATAGCTCCAGCGTTTTGACTATATTTTTGTTGGATAGTGTAAATGACATTTAAGAGAATTGTGCAGGTGTTAGGTTCGTTAAAAACCTTAATTCTTCGAAAATTTCAAAAGTTCAAACTTTTTTCGGAGTCTTCCTACAACTAAAATAATAAAGATAGATGATTACCTGAATGAAATCTGTTTCTTAAAGATAGATTTTGAAATAAGATCTTGTACAAATTTTTGAAAATTTGGGTAGTTTTCGCGTAATTTTGCATAAAAATAAGGGGGAGAAAGTACATGCTGTTTTAGCGCCACTAATTCTTTTCTACATCCCATTTCTTCCCAGAGGTTTTCTCCAAAATGTCCTTGAATTTCCTTTCCAAAATTTACTATCAATAAAACTAAAATGAGTAATCTCGTTCCCACCTTCCTGCCAGGCGACACATGAGAAAATGGGAAGGAAGTGGCGGATTCGTTTGCCTTTTAAGTTCTTAAACAATAGGTAATCTCTACGTCTCTCCGCGTAAAGCACAGCTTATTTTGCATTGATGTGCAATCCAAGAGTCAACTCATTAGTTAGGAATATATAAAACTTTAAACAAGTCTTTGAGATACTTATTCTCCACCACAAAAATATAGCAAATATATAAAATGAAGTGACAGGTAAAATATGTAAAAAAAAGCATACCTATTCCGAAAAAATTAAAAATATGTAAAATATACAATATACTTTTTTGGACTTAATTAACAAATAGTTGCACTTGATAAATTAGATAATACGTTAGAGCTAAGTTATGGTATCACAAATTAGAAAATTACCCATGCACTGCTTTGACATACTCGGAATCACTGTTCTTCTGTACATTCATTTGAACGCCCATAGCCGATTCTAGAAAACAAGAGTTAATTTTTAAAAACATTCAAAAATATGAAAAATACAATATATATTTTTTATTTTTACCTGAGATCACATCAAGAGCGTACAGTGAAATATAATTGCCAATATCAAATTCTTCAGCACCAACTTTATTTCTCAGTTTGTTTATTAGAATATTTCCTTTTGAATTAAATATATCTATAAAATTTTCTAATATTTTAAAATGGAATGTAGGAGTAATTATTTTTCTGTGGCGTTTCCATTTTTCACCTAGACATTAGTATTTATTTTCATTATTATTATTATTATTATTATTATTATTATTATTATTATTATTATTATCAATATTATTATTTCAATTGACATGAATTATTTTAAGCCAAATTGCATTTATTGGATGTTCAATTTCCTTACCTGTTGACGTTAGAAGACCAGTTCCCAACCAAGGATTTAAGAATCTATACGTAACAGTTTTTGAAATATTGACTGTTGAAGTCAGGAAGGTCTAAAATACAGTGGAATTACATCAATAGAGTAAGAAGAATAAAATGAATAATATATGAGAATAATTTTTGTATATGTGTGAATTGTATTGAAAACACTCAATGTGAGATACTTCAAAATACTAGTTCATGTACTACAATAAGTAAATTATAATAATATGATACTATAATCATGGAAGACTTGGAAAATTAGCGAAGAAAAAACAAGGCATTGTGTATATGAAGGGCGAACTTAATCAACACCGATATTCATAAAAACACTTTTGACATTTTGACTCTTATGTGAACTTAGTAAAACCAAGTTTGCTGCAGAAATAAAAATGCTGCTGAACAAAACCACACAAAATGGTTTTCCAAAACGTAGTACGCATACTGCTCAACAAAAGCAATCGTATACGACCACTACAATAAGCATAATTGAATATCGTAATAAAATCAGCATTCACGAATACTGAAATAATATAGTATAATCTATATATATCGTAACATAGTTCTTTAGAAACAAAGAAAATGAAAAAGTTGCTGATCCACAATGCAACACGTGCATAGAAAATATTTAATAGCACTCTTCTTTGAATCCCTGCTGCCGCATAATGTCAGCTGTGTTGTAATGAGTGACTAAATGAGTATGCTAATTCAGTTGGTATGTGCAGAATGAGAATACGTGTAATAAGGCAATTAAATATTTGTCGCAGTCCAAACTTTCAGTCAATTTCGAAACTTCATTGTTTTTTAATGTTCCCCAAATTCTTGTGTAAGTAACGAAACCACAGTCATCTGTCTCAGGGCTGGAAGCTGCATAGTTCTTCAATTTCAACGCGCATTGAAAATTTTTAATGTACTCATTTTATATTTTTCCCGAATTCCCGGGTATCTAACAAAACCACTAACTCCACTGAAAAGATCTCAGGTTACATAGTTTTCTTTCAATTTCCGGGCGCATTAGAAATTAGATGCTGTTGTGTTTTACCGAGTTTATGGATATCTAACAAAACCATAGATTCATCACACCTAGCCGGAATCGGCAAAACATTCTTTCAACTTCTGCGCTCGTTGGAAAGTACTAATACAGATTGCATTTTAGCTATTTTTTAATATTTCAATTTTTTGTAATAAATGTAATTCAGTACAGGGTGTACTGTATATAACAATAATTCTAAAAGGGGTAAAGGAAAAGAGCTCACAGCTTTTTCTTATCAACTTAAGATGATATTATTATTATTATTATTATTATTATTATTATTATTATTATTATTATTATTATTATTATTATTACTGCATTTTAAAGTGATCAATAATTTATTGTAGTTTCCCTGATCTTCATCTTCTACTTTCTTAGTGAAACCCCCGTTTAGCGAACAGCTAGAACTAGATTAATTTTCCTGAATAATACTAATTAATAAAGCACGCTGACCATTTTAAGGGACGCACGACATTATATCTCCAATAACTTTCAATTTCACGGAGAACACAAGTAGAAGAGAATCAAAATCGCGGTTACTTAACTTTCACCGAAATGAACTTAAATGGGTTATAACGCCTTGGCTATTTTTTCTGGAGTTGTACCATAGTTTGTATGCCAAAACAGTTATCTTTGTGAAAGTAAAATACCAATTATAGTTTTTGACTAATTTAAAAATGTTACCAATTTGCGCAATAGAACTGAATATTTATCGTAGGTTACATTTTTGAAGAACGATGTAGTCGAAAAAAACCTTACCTAATATTCTACTAGGAATGATGCTTCAGAATGAAATTACTCGTCATACAATCGTAATACATTGCATATGCGAGTAAATAAATTTTAATAATAAACGTAATAAAATGGTTATTGGAGTTGACTTGGAGAAGAGATTGATCGTTGAAGCAATTTATTCACGAGAGTGCTGTTTCTCAATAGAGTGTAAGCTCATTATAACAAAACTCAAGGGACCAGCCGTACTTTCTTTTCTAAGAGTTCTGGTTAGAGAGACAGAGAGATTCGAGAGATAGAGTCAGGGAGAGACAGAGGAGAGTAAGAGATATCGAGAGAGACGAAAAGAGACCGAGGGAGACAGAGAGACGGAGAAAGCAGAGAGACAGATAGGGACGGAGAGAGTCGGAGAGAGAGGGAGAGCGAGAAGGGGAAGCATATTAATGTTAACAGCTAGTGATTTCACTCTATCATCGTTTTATTTTTTCACCCCTAGGTATATTGCGATTGCGAAGGCATCGGATTCAAAAGATTTTATGAGATTCAGAACAGATTTAGTTTTCATGAATTGCAACTTTTTCCACATTTTTATTGTTTTGAAAAGACCTGGATCGAGGTTGGCCGTATTCGAGTAGAAATGGGAAATTAAGTGTTCGCAATTGAAATTATTGTTCGTTAAGAAGATACAGCGCTATCTTCAGCACAATTTTTATACGATTGTAAAGAGCGACATATCCAGTAATGACTGGGAAACCAAGAATGGAATTTTTTAAATTTTATTTAATTAATGTTTTAATTGTATATGCTATTTATTTATATAACTGTTTTGTCCCGTGCCCAGTTTGGCCTTCGCAACATGTGATATGCACATTTCTGTTAAGTCAAGTTACCTCTGCAAACTTTGCATCACCGATAACAATGTACATGTATGGGCCCAGCAAAATTCGATAAAGATTTCCATGTTGATGCCACAGCCTGGTGAGGTTTTTCACAATATCTGTAAACAATGAAATTTTAAATATTAAAAATTATTGTGCATGTTACCTGTAGATAAATCAACCGTCGTAACTACCCAAATCAGAACTACTGTTGCTAAAACATAGCATATAATTTCTTTTTTGATTGATTGATGGATTGGTGATTTCGGACGCGTTAAGGTCATTTGTCCCGTAAGTGTAGCGCTTGTTTTTTTTCCTCGGGAGGTGGCGCTTGTCCATCCCCCGTTGTATGGCAAGATCTGGCGCCGACGTTTCCGTTGGCTTGCAGACTTTTCCCAACCAGGTGTCTCCCACAAGCGGGGCACCGCCTCAGTCGGGACAAGCTCTAAGCTCCAAAGTAGTATAGTGCATCTAACTGTGTGTGTAAGTAAGGGGCGAGGATAGGGCCAGGAAGGGGAAGGAAAGATCGCGCGCGGTCCGTAGCCCGTTTCTTAGAGTACTGCTCTGCCATTCGCCTGGAGTTGATCGGAGATACCACAGAAAACCACCAATCAGTACAGCCGGCCGCTATAATTCTCCTCCAGACAGCGTCTGATTTCAACATAGATCTCTAAATAGTGTCGAACTATCCTGCTACCGTCGGGACTCGAACCTAGAACCTCCCGGTCAAAGGCAGTGCAGCGACATCAGTTAATGCTCTGAGCCACCTCTCCCGGTTTGAATATTGAAATATTTAAAATAATAGGTATCTAGTTTATACATTACTTTCAATTTATACATTTCGATTTATAAACCGAAAGAAAACAGAAACGATATTTTTATTAATCTCTCTACTAGTACTTCGTGTCGACAACTAGAAATAAAATATATTTTAAAGACATTTAAAAGTAAAAAATCTTACTATGAGAATATAGGTTTTTTAATATTAGTAAAATAAATACACAAATAAAATCTAATTTAAGTTCATTTATAATATTTTAAAAATATTTTTTGAAATTGTGTTCGTTTTGACGTTTTGAAGGGGGCAATGTCCCTACGGCCTCTTCTGCCCTGAGGTCAGCTCACCTCTCGGTCCCACTAGAGCTGGATTGATTGATTGATTGATTTTTTCGTGTTTCCGGGCGCGTCAACTGCTCTGGTCATTAGTCCCGTTAGTGTAGTGCATGCTTTTTCTCGGGAGATGGCGGTGATCTTCCCCCGCTGGATGGCGAGATCCGGCGCCGACCTACCGTCGGCTAGTGGAGTTTCTCACTAACCAGGACTCTCCCACCAGCGGGGCACCGCCCCAGCCAGGACCAGCTCTAAGCTCCCGACCGGTCTTCCGGAATATGTGGTAGTGTAGTGCATGTTAGAGTAAGTGTGTGTGTAAGGGGAGAGGATAGGACAAGGAAGAGGAAGGACGGATCGCGCGCGGTCCGTTGCCCGTTTGGTAGGGTACTGCTCCGGCATTCGCCTGGTGTTGATCGGAGAAACCACGGAAAACTACCGATCAGAGCAGCCGGCCGCTAGAATTCTCCTCCAGACAGCGACTGAATCTAGAGCTGGATTCACACTGGCCTCGGAGTGCGTCACCACAGTGACTCTGCTCGCAAAAAAGAGCCATCACAACTCTGAGAGGAAGCGAATGCAAACTTCAAGGAATAATTAAAGAAAGTACGCATTTAAAAAAATTAAACGTTGATTTGCAATCTGGAGGAGGATTCTAGCGTGCGGATGCCCTGATCGGTAGTTTTCCGTGGATTCTCCGATCAATACCAGGGAATGTTAAAGCAGTGTCCTAACAAACGGGCCATGGACCACGCGCGATCTTTCCTATCTCTTCCTTGCTCCATTCTCACCCATTACTGAACACTTACACTTACATGCACAACACTGCCACACATGCCGGGAGACCGGCTGGAAGCTTAGAGCTTGTCTTGGCTGAGGCGGTACCCCGCTGGTAGGAGAGTCCTGGTTAGGGAGAAACCCCTCTTAGCCGACTGTAAGTCGGCGCCAGATTTCGCTATCCAACAAAGGAAGATCACCACCACTTCCGAGGGGAAAACCATGCACAGCACTTACGAGACTAATGACCTGGCAGTTGACGTGCCCGGAAACACTAATCAATCAATTAAGTATCCAAAAATGTATTTCCTTTAATTTTAAACTTCTTACTGGCTACAGTTTCGGGTTGCCTATTTCGGCAGATAGAGCCTAACAGAACGGCTTACAGGGTCTTACGGCTTACGGGGCTTACGTAATACGGCTTACGTAATACGGCTTACGGGTACTACGCTAATAGGGTTTACGTCCGCTTTTGTTTTAATTAAACTTGCTAACTTTTGGAAAATGACAAATTTTCGAAATTTGGATATTTGAATCGGACGCTCTTGTTTTGCAGAATAAGTGTTTCACGAGATGGACGAAGAATTAGTAGGATACAATTTGCATTAATATGATATTGCGTATCTGTTACAATTTTCGAAAAAAACATTTGCCATTGCAATATCACTAGTTTTGTCTTCAATCTTTTTGATAATACAGTTATGGTGTTTTGCATATTTTTTAATAAATGGTACAAATCTGTCATCTTTCCTTAGAGTAGTAAAGAAAATGTCTCAATATATGTTACAAAGTTCTGGGATATGTATGAGGGTTCGAAAATTACCATATTTTGCCAATGAACATGTGGGAAATTTCATGTGAATTTGTCTCTGATCGCTCGTGATATTTTGTTTAGCAAGTATCCCAAATTTCTTTGCAACAGAACGGGATCTGTCGAACACAAGTGCTTAAGAAGTGCATATTGAGCCTAACTTCCAACCCATTGAAATATCATTTCGAAAAGATGACCTGATAATACACGGACATTTTACACGTGTAGACACATTTCACGTCAAAGTATTCCCATCACATTGACCAAGACCAGTATTCTATCTCCGGACACTTACCTAAAGGCGAGAATCCAAATTCCAGAGCATTCCCGACAATAGGCAGCGGCACTGGACCTGGTATTCGAGACAGTGGGCGAGGAGATCGGAAAAGCCACAGTGCATAATACAAAACCACTAGAAAAAATACCAGTGCTGCCAACATTGTGAAGGTCATTTTCAGGTCGCAACCTAGGCAAATATAATTAGAATTTGATAGCAATTATTTAAAAAACTGTAATAATAATATTGAAAATACTAACAATAGCAAAAACAACATCAATTATATCAATATCAATAATAATAATAATAATAATAATAATAATAATAATAATAATAATGATGATGATGATGATGATGATGATAAAACTGGTAAAAATATTACTGTATATACAGGGTTACTCGCACTCGATAGCATCGTACACACCACATTGCTTTTATTGGTGGCGACAACGATGAAAAAACGATCGCCGTGCCTGCTGCAGCATACAGAAACTTGACATCAGTCTGTACCGGTAGGACTGTACAGGACGGGCGGCAGGTCACACCCTGGCGTTGGCGTTGCAGCTGCGATATAAATGGATTGTGCGTGGTCTACCATTCTACCAGGGGGTTCTATCAGGGGGCGTGAACCCCAGGGTGGACACCTAAGCTTTTCGCTTTTATCCTCACCCCTCGCCGGCGCACGAGTACACCGACAGGCTGGTATCCGGATCCCGCCAGAACGCAGTTTGACCTCATGGCAACCTCCCTACACAATGCCTAGGTTGGGCTGCTCTACCAGCTCGGAGCTCCTATCTATTCAGGCTAGTACGGGAGTCTAAACAATGCGCTACTCACACCCGCCGGAACATTGATCGATTGATTGATTTTTTCGTGTTTCCGGGCACGTCAACTGCTTTGGTCATTAGCCCCATAAGTGTAGTGCATGTTTTTTCTTGGAAGATGGCTGTGATCTTCCCCCGCTGGATGGCGAGATCCGGCGCCGACCTACTAGAAAGTCTGCGTCGTTTACTAGAACCGCTAGCTTCTTTTTTCCTAACAAACTGTTCGGCAACAACTACACATATACTAAATTGCTGTCATGTGGTACAATTTTCTTGCAAGCAATTTGCGATACTGTCGTTCTCTCAACGTCCGACTCCATGTTGCATTTCCGGAACGGACAAGGTCAGCTGAGCTGTGAACTCCGAACACGTTCGCACAGTTCCACTAGTTGATACCAACTCGATAATATCTTCTCAATGAAATTTGGGAATATTGTTACAACTTGATTTCAAATATTTAAAAATTACTCTTTTGAAAAATAATTGTGCGTGTCTAAATAACTTAAAAAAATTGATATTGAAGAACAGATTGCAATAAGAAATAAATCTTTGGCTTCAATATTGAAGGAGACACATAACTTTAAAAAATTCTGAACTTTTAAAATTTTAGAAGTTTCGAATCTTTTAATGAAAATCAGATTCCGTACTTATAAGCACGTTGCTCTTCGCATGAAACGGAAAGAAATAAAATTGACGTCGTTTTTATAAAATATTGAAACAAGAAGTTCATAGGGGCTTCATGTAAAGTTATTACCGCCAAAAATTAAATTATTCTTTTGAAATTCGCGAGATGTCGACTTCGGTCACATAGTCGATTCCGTAATATCCATTTTGGGGAAAATAATGTCAACGGTTTGTGCTGGTGTTCGCGGACAGTTGTGTAAAAATACTTTAACAGGATTCAGATCTCATAATCGTGCCCTCATATCCCCTCAAAATTTCGATATTGATTATTTGCAGAATTACACAGCTCCCTCTGTAATATTTGATACAGTGCCACTTAAACCACCATTGCCATGTAGGCCTTGTCATGCATTTTTGAGGTTGGTATTCGTTTTAATGAAGTTTATACGAGAAGACACGCATTATTATTTGAATTTGTTGAGAAATTTGTTTATTAAAGTATTTGATTCCCAAAACGAAGTTTTTCGGTATTAAAAAAATCATTTTATTTTGTTAGTTTTTATTTTATGTGTATGATTGGCGAAAATAAACATTTGACAGCGTATACTGATTGTCTATAATATTCTGAGTATATCTGTGCAATTATTTTCGTTTTCAGCGTAAATAATAACATATCTTCAAGCCATTTTCTGATCTTGACATCATCTTCTATCTCTGAACAGCATATTATATACCACTGTAAACAGTTTATAATTACAAGACACTATGAAAACAGTTCCAATGTTACAGAATTATTCTCAAGATATTACAGTAGTTACATCCTGCAAGACAGTATCGTTGAAGATAATGAAATGGTGACTGATATTTTGTAGTAACTCTTAAACCCAAGGAACACATCCCTGACTTGAACGTTGCATTTCAACCCTTCACAAAAAAATTAATTATCATCGGGTGAAAATTATATAAATATTTTAATACATGTTTATAGAACATAAACGTACATATGTTGTTATTGTTATCATTTATTTATAATGTGATACTATAATAAACTAACAAATATTACAACTCTTAATTTTTAATAATATTAATAAATGGTATTCAATGTAGTGCAATTTTGTGAAAACGTTAAGTTTTGTATTACTTCTCTCCCCCACTTCGCTCGATTTTGTCAGTAACGGGAATACCCCCTTCATGAAAGCGAAATAATTTTTTGAACGCCCTCTGAATGTCCCATGGCTAATTCCAATGACAAACATTGTGTAATACCTTAATTCTCCGAGTTTCTTTAACATGCGCAGATCTTTATCTACAAACACAGATATTTTAAATGAAGATTAAATGAAACTTCAGACTACATCACTGTACCTTCAGTTATTGCCATAAAGTCCAGAGAAGCTACTGAGTGGGAGGCGGGAATGATTAACTTCTGTGTGATTTTACTTTGAACCAATTTATAACCCATTCACATATCTACCTCATCATTAAGTTTATTCCGATAAATGCCAAATAATGACTATTTTAACTTCAAGAGTAATAAGAACGCCAATGACCGTAATTATCGGTACTCTTTACGCAACCTACATAGTTTCATTTTGAAGTGTCCATCACCCCAACTGTAGGTGTAAATTTAATTGCAAGGAATTAATAAAGTTGATAAATAAAAGAAAAAGGTGAATCGAAGGACACGACACCAATAGACACACACGTCAGAGCGCTTAATAACGTAGAAGGCATACGTGCACGCACGAAGTCCAGTGTGTTTCGTGAGCCACGAGGATTGTAGGCAGCGTAGCGCGGAACCGGCCTTTTTTGAGGGGGGAGGGGGGGTTACGACACACGCGGAGAGTGAAACATTTTGAGGTACCTCGCCACACGCCAAGGACACGGATCAGGTTGGCAGGCAACCTGCGCTTCAGCAGAAAGTTTCCCAAAGTCAATGCCAAATAACTGGGAAAGAATTATATAAACACGTGAAAAGGATTGCGAAAATTCGGGGGCATTATTTCGTGTTGTCCTGATGCCAGTATACTCTGTTTTATAGAATACCTAACGAAGAGATTAGACAGAAAATCCAGATAGAGAGACAAGTGATCGAAAATGTGGAATTCGAATAACTCCAATGGTATGGTCAACTAATTGAGAATGCGTACCAAAGATAGTCTTCGAGAGGATCCCTTCCGAAAACGAAGAAGCCCGTCATCGATACAGCGCAATACAATATACAACACAACTCAATAATACATATTACAGCCATCACTCGAACTATGTAACTTCAAGTTAAGTGAAAACTACTAATATTTTTTAAAAAAGTATACATGAAAGAATCTAAAGATTTAAGATCAAACTAGTGAGAACCCGTCAAAATTTGACGGCGAGATCTGAGATAAATGTAAAATACTGTACCCAGACTAATGTTCACAATGTATTGCATTGTTTGGATCTTCAGAGTATAACGAAGCTATTCTGTGGCGAGGAGTTCCCAAAATTTTAAACACGTATGGCCCATGACCAGGTGGCAATGCAATATCGGCACAAAAGATATAGCACTATTATACTGAAGGATATTATTTCTAAAGTTTTTTGATGTGTCATCATCTCCTATTACCAACTGTTTGATTTCTTCTGGCATATTGCTCGAAGGCATACTTATTTTCCCATTTAAGCAACACAGAGTAAATCGTTTCCAGAATTTCTCTCGCATGGAAAGTACAAAGCAGAACAAAACTGACATTTCATAGACAATGACCCAATAGAAAACGAAATGACCTCACTCTCACTACACCTACGCTGACTTTCTCTTTCCCTGCGTCCAGTTAATGTACGTTTGCGTCTTTTGGGGCGCGTGGACAACGATTCGGAATTCGACATAACCTGTAAACAACTTCACTAAAGTACAACCGAGCAAAACCCACTTTGCAAATGTTCTCTACAAAATACACCACAGAACCAAATACATGCAAACTGTCAACACCACAATGCAATTATTACACTGAAACAAAACCTTGACGAATTGTAAACAAATCTCAACAATCAAAACAAAACATCAAGCATCTATGGACTCATGTGTATCTATTTTGAAACTGCTACCCTTTGAAAGAAAACAATTGACTATTGATAAGCGTACTTATAAAGAATGATTTAATTAATTCATTTACACCGTAAATGTTGGTGAATCAACACAAACAAAATCTGATAACACATCTAGGGATCATATTCTTTCATTTAAAAGAAAAAATACAACAATCGGTTCAGTAGAAGCTCTAAACGAAGCCTTGGCAGAATACCTTATTTTTTTAAATATATAGATAAGAATAAAGTCTCATCCTAAAATGTTGAAAGTGTACGGCAGAGCGGAAAAAATTTCAATTTTGCCATCGTATAACTGAAAGCTACGCGTACGCGAACATTTTGTAAACTGATTTTTTGATGACTTTTTTCACAAAATTTTCTCACACTGGCGCACCCGGGGTTTGCCTTGAGTTTTCATCCTCCCGCGAAGTCAATAATTCACATTCAAAAACATAGCTTTTACTAATTTTCTGCACTGAAGAAAGTCATTTAGTACATCAATTTTGAAAGTTATAAGTGTTAACTCTAAGTCAACAAATAAAAATACATTTTATATCCACCAAATAGTACAAATTCTTTTCAAGAAAACCTCAAGTCGGCTGGGCATCGGCAAATCCCCTGCCCAGCCCATTCCTGGAGATAAATCTTGGACACTACGCGTCTGGTAGGGATGTGCCCTTAACACCAAACTGTTATTTCTTAACAGTTAACGTTTCCAAACTGTGACGCGAAATAACAGTTATTTTATTTATCCTGTTATTGGCTGTTATCGGTTAAAATTCATAGAACTGCAATCTTTTGGGCCATATCCGAACTACTTCAAGCATTTGCGATAACCATTTTGTATGATAACACTTTCACTGCACTTAATCCATCGTGATTAGCAAGTGTTGAAATTATAGATTCATTAATAAACAATTCGTCATTTTTACACACCATGTGCCACAATGTCACAATATTTTTATGTTTTATTGTATACACAACAGTAATTAGTTTGTTCTTTAAATTAAATCCGTCCAATATGTTTGTTAACTTCTTTCTGTCCCATTGGTGCTTATGTGAGATCTTCTAATATTTACCGAAGTTCGATACAATAAATGAGTTACGATAAAATAACTTGCATTATAATATTTGATATTCAATAGTTATTACCACGTTAGCTGTAGATAAGCAAAAACAGAATTTCTCATTATTTTTGGCACTCGTCACTTCACTATGCACAAGTCGCATATTTGAAAGAAGAATTGCAATCTGAACCCGAATTACAAATAACTGTTATGTTAGTTCTATACACATTTGCTACTAATTACATGAATTACTATTCTTTCTTGGTAGTTCGTAATTTTCTCGGTAACCGTGACTGTTCGCTGCCTTCAAATCTCGTGGAGTGAGCATCGCCCTGCTTCTTCATCGGCGACATTTCGTAATAAACTTTTATTGTTGCCCTTTTTGCTTGTTGATTGACTGCCACCGCTAAATAAGCCAGCCTGGGTGACAGAAAGTCCTGTTTGCCAGCCCCTTTGATAAAAAGGCTAAAAACCCAATGGAATTCGCAGGGGCGCACCCACGCTTTTTCTCAGGAGAGAACTCCCAAGGCGCTTCAGGTTTAGTGTCCAGCAGAATAGATGTCGCATTAAGATTTTTTCATTTATGCTTAATATTTGTATTTGTTAACTTATAGTTAATCTTTATATCATTAACAATTGATACAATGATTCATTTGCGTAAGTGCAGACAATTACTAAAAGCTGTACTTCTGAGTATGGCTTGAGTTTGAGTTTTGAGTTTGGCTTTTTGGGGTGGGTTGAAGCTCCGTAAGACACCCCTCCCTTTGGTTGCGCCTCTGGACTTCTTAATGTATAAAGAAGCAGTTTTTGTATTATTTCCAATGAGAAACATCCTTTTAATTTCCGTATATTCGGCTTTACCAGGCGTTTTCGTACGGATTAATAGCTAAAATAGAGATTCCGCTCTACTTCACAAATGTCGTGAAAAGAATCACCATGATTTTCTTGGTGATTCTTTCCAAACGTGAACCCACTAGTGGTGAGACATCAATAATAATAATAATAATAATAATAATAATAATAATAATAATAATAATAATAATAATAATAATAATAATAATAATAATAATAAAAAGTTTCCAAACGTTCATGTTCAAAATTAAAACATCGATATTAATAATACATCGACCCAAAACAATTGATGTTTTTAAACATCAGTGTTTTAAAGATTGTTTAACAACATTTAACATTAAGTTCGTACTCAACAAAATTTAATATGTCAGGAGCCCAGTTTATTAATTTATAATTAAGATTTAAGTGAAAACAGTTTCAAAAAGTCTCACCATGTGTAAAAACAAAGGGCGTTTGGATCGAGCAAACTGACAGTGGTACCAGTTCATTAATTCACTTTTACAAAATTTTGATTATTGGAATTTTTCAATTAGCTGCACGATTGATCAAGCACCAAACGTAAAAACATTGAGCACAGAACATCGATATTAAAAAAACATCGGCTTTAATACATCGAGGCTTTTATAAAAACATCGAAGTTTTTAAAATATCGACATGGATGTCGCGTTCCTAGAACCCACCTGCAAGCAAATCCACGAGCGTTGAGACACTGCCGGAACGAAATGACGCGACGCTAACGCGAAGTTGATCAACGGAACCTTGGAGACTGCTCAGCGGATCGACTTCACTCGGCAGGAGAACGAAAAGAAATGACTGAAGCTTTCTTCACATAACGTTCGAGGACGGTGGGAGCCCCGAGGTTGCAGCGTGGAGCAGCTCATGAAGGTCAACGTCTCCGGAGCGGTTGCTATGACTGCCATAACGACAGGGGGCAACACGAAAAGTAACGTGAAAGACAAGAAAGTCGTCAATGAACTCTCAAATCCTATAGAATTAAACATCGTTTGCGTAAGTGAGCACATACAAAAATTTATTTTTTCTCATACAGGAGAACCCCGCTAATCCGAACCCCACTAATCTGAACCCCGCAATTCGAAATTTCAGATAATCTGAACAAAATTCGGGATCGAGGAAAAAAATACTCAAAAAACACCTGATTTGTATTAATTTATGAACGAAAAAGCATGAATCTAATATAAGTCAACCCAATTTATTCCGAATACTGTACATAGAATACCCGTTAACAGCATTAACACAAACTGTGCTTCAACAATTCTAAACAATGTAGCAACTACCAACAAATGCTATCGGTTTTGTACATACTGTTCTCCTTTGTTCTCAAAATAGCCACTTCAAGTCGCTTCGCTACGTTGCCATCTCAATCGTATACTACATTGCATTGTGTCCGGTAATCCTACAGAGGTATTTGTATATGTATGGTACATTTTTTGGATAATCCAAACATTTCCGCATCCGAACAGACCACACCCCCAATTAGTTCGGAATACAGGAGTTCTACTATATTTTGTCATGGCTTGTTATTGCCTTCGATACGGAGCTCAACGGGCAAAGGTGGCTCAGGGTATCAACTGATGACACTGAAGTTCCTCTGTCCGGAAGGTCCTAGGGTTCGAGTCCTGATGGTTGCAGGATTTTGACACCAGCCACAAAGCTAGATCGAATTCAACCGTTGCCTGGAGGAGATTTCTAGAGACCGGCTGCTCTGATCTATAGGTTTGCGCGGTTTCTTCGATCAACATTAAGCGAATAACTGAGCAATTCCCCAAAAAACGAGCCATGGAACGCACACTATCATTCTTTCCCTTTTCTTGTCGTCTCCTCTCCCCTTACCTACACACACTTACACTCACATGCACTACACTACAACACTGGGACAATACTGGGAGTCCAGCCGGGAGCTTACAGCTTGTTTCTGTTGTGGCGGTTCCTGACTGGTGGGAGATACCTGCCAGGATATCACCATTCAGTGGGGGAATATCACCGCCACCTCCCGAGGGAAAAAAACATGTGTTGTACTTATTACCTCAGCAGTTGACGCGCTCGGAACCGCTAATCAATCAAATGATACCGCTGCTTAACATAATTGGATCTAGAGGATCATGGTTACGATGGAAATACGAAAACATGTGATTTCTACACGCTAGATGTTCTCTTATGGATGGAATTACGGAAGGAAAATTCAATTAATGGCCTGGATGGCCTGGATGGCTGAGGTGGCTAAGAACGAGTACCGACTCAGCGCTTCGGTCCAAAGGGTCGCGGGTTCGAGTCCCGCCTTGGGCATGGCTGTTTGTCCCTTGATTTTGTATTATGTGTTGTCGCGGAGGGCCTCGCGTTCTGCTGACCCCAGATCAGAGGACCCCGCAAGTGTTTGTCTAGTGTATGGTCGAATATGCGTCCCATCGGGGCGTAAAGGGTAACCGGCTGTTGGCTGGATAAAAGCCCTAGATAAAAAAAATACAATTAACATCCAGAGGGCCTTGGCTCTCGATCTCTGTCACCGCTAGGCCATTAAAACCCTTATAACGTCCTTGCATAAATAACTACAGCATAAAATGATAGACCTTCACTTATACATTTATGAATGCATTTATTTATTTATTTAGATTTAGAGAAGACGCCTTCAACTGAGTCATTGAGGTTCAAGTAGATGATAGTGATAATGGCGAGAGGAATGGTGTTGGAGAGTTGGTGGAATGATAGGCAGGGGAACTGGAAGGACCCCGAGAATTTCTGTGAAGTGTTCCGTTTTGGCCACTAGCAAATTCGCATGCACTGTCCAGACATTGAACAATCTGTAGATGACGTACGATAGCCATTACACCACGACCCCATCTGAATCCTAGATTCTATATACGTAGATACTTGGCATTAGGGATGATTGAAATTGAAATTATTGAAGGCGTTCACTAAAATTCTCCAAGTACGAACTCATCAATATCAATATTAGGGATGATTGCCAGCTACCGGTGTTCCTAGGCCTGGGCCCTATTTTTATTATCTTCGCTCCGGGGTAAGGAAAACGTGGTGAGCATGACATATTCCCATCACCGAACCTTGGGCTGCCTGAGCTTTCTTTCGATGCAGAGCTGCAGAAACTGAGACTATTTGTATTAGAAAGCTACAGATTCATTTTTCCCGGTCGGGAATCGAACCCGGGACCAGAACTAGCACGCTGTCCATGTGTCCACACGTGTCCTCCAGCCGAGAAGATCACTACATTATAATCAATGTATGTCAATTGAAGAGTATGTTGAGGATTCAAAATAACTGCCTAATCATAATATCGCAAGATCATTTACATAACATAAAAACAATTCAATTAATTTTTATGTCTGTCCACCTGCTTGTCCAGGATTTTTTCAGGAAATGCTAAATTGATTTTGATACGGTTTTCTCTATATAATTTGTCTGGATGTGTGCATTTGTAAACATTCCATTGCTCATCAAATGGAAAAGGGAGAATAACTGATACCAAAACAAAAACGAAGTCCTCAAAGTATATCTACTTTAGAACGAATCAGTAAAATACCTACTCCAACGAAGATTACAACGATATTTACAAAATAAAGAACTATAAAATAATAATAATAATAATAATAATAATAATAATAATAATAATAATAATAATAACGATATTTACGAAATAAAGCCAAAAACTTAAATGATGAATAGAATATAAAAAACAGCATAATGCAAGCTGCAACAGAGGCTATGGGAAAAAAGAATAAATTTAGGAAAAAGACAGGACTAAGAATATGAAATATGGAAATAGAGAATGACATAAAGAAAAAGAAAAAACATATAAAGAATATTTACAAAAGAAAACAGAAGAATCTGCAGCAAACTATAAAGAGAAACGTAATTGTGCTTGTAAAATAGCAAGACAAGCCCACCAAGAATCCTGGGATAAACTAATATCCAACCTAGAAAACGACACACATGGTAGACAAGAAATAGCTTATAAACTGATGAAACAAATAAAACAGAAAGAGGTACGATAAGGCTCCACATTATCGACAAAGAAGAGTGGATAAACCACTATACAAATCTATGGGTAGAACAATTGGAATGACCTGAAAAGATTAACAACTCCTTAAATGAATTTGGCGGAGGTGACCCATACCTAGGAGATACTATAACACTTGAAGAATTACAAGAAGCTATACACCAAATGAAAAATAAAAAAGCACCAGGTAAAGATGGAGTAAATACAGAACTTATTCAGTATGGGGGACTTCTTCTACAATTCAGGCTCTTACATCTGATAAATTATTGCTGGAAAATCCAAGAAATACCAACTGCGTGGGAAACTGCGGAGGTTATATCACTATACAAAAAAAGGAGAAAGAAACTTATATGAGAACTATCGCGGAACAAGCCTACTAAACACAACCTATAAGTTATATAGAAGGATTATCAATAATAGACTAAAGAAAATCTGGAATGCTTTGTTAACAGATGAACAAAATGGCTTCACGAAAGGAAGATCATGCCAAGACAACATAACAATAATACGACAACTTATTGAGAAAAGAAGAGATATCAACCTCGTGACTCACAAATGTTTTGTTGACTACGAAAAAACATTTGATCGAGTAAACAGAAAAATATTATGGAATATCATGAAGAAAACTGGATACCCAATACACTTAATAAATGTAATAAAAAGCCTTTATAAAAATACCCAAATTATAATATATACCCGAACAACAAAAAATATGGAAATGATGGTTGGAGTGAATACGGAACAGGCTATTAGTCTAATCCTTGACAGTGAAGAAGAAGTGTGCATTTGTACAGATAAAAAACACTTTGCAAAATAGCTATTTTAAGCACAGGATGAAAATACTTGTTTTGCAGGTACTGCAGATACATTCCAAATATTTGGAGCCTCTACAACCATTTTCTGCACAAGGATATCAGTCAAATTTTATTCGATTTAACTCCAGATCTTTTAGTTGGGCCATTACGGATAATGTTAATAACTCCTAATGTTGTTTCATGAAGGCTTTGTATTTTAATATTGATCGCAAACATTTTTACGTTCTGGGTGTCTTAACACAATTCCGGACCAAACCGACACCATGCATAATGCATTTAGGTTTACTGCGTTATCTTCTTGTGAAGGTAATTTTTAACAATATGCATAACATCCAATGAGTCCAGGGAAAATTCGAAGTCGCTCATTCCTATAATGCCCCGAATGAATACTTATTTGCACCAAGGGCGTTAAAAGAGCTCTAATGATCGAGCGGTGACCATCCCGAGGGCCTGTAGCCTGACCTAACTTTAAAGTTTCGGATTTACTTATTAACTAATTAACTAGATACTAATTTGACGATGTTAGTCATACTTTGATTTTTGTTTGACGGAGAGACGGGCCAGCAGACAGACCAGCAGGCGGCGGTCAGAGAGACGCACATTTTTAGATTAACGCAATACTTACGCACCTACTTCATAATCTTTATTGATGAATTTTTAAAAAAAAATTATTTCTTCTCGTTCGACATTTCTGTCTCTCGAGGAGTTTGAAAATAGTACATTTTATATTATAACATTTTAGCCATCCATAGCAAGGAGTATTTATTCCTACTCGTGAACATTGTGTAAGTTTCGAAAGGGTTCAGACTTGAAGGTTTGGTCTGAGGTGTACAGTTGAAAGTTAAGGTAGCGCTAGGAAGGGTGTAAAAATCAGGTTACGGTGGTCTCAGTCTTTTGATGAAATATGAGATTTGACCGCCCAAGAAGCCATCACCGCTTCATAGTTGCTATATTTGTATTTTACAGCACATTTCTGCTCACCATGTTGCAATACGGGCGACATTGTAAATCCTGATCGAGAGCATCTGGATCACGTGTTTGTTGATGATTGCCTCCAGGTGGCATTGTAACAACAATTTCAGCACATAATTAGACTATACTGCAATAATAGCATTTTTGTGAATGTATGCGTGTTTTTGACTTTTTAAATTATTAAAAAGTAATAATGATCAATTTATTTTTGTTCACTATTATTTATTATTGTTTAATAAAATTACAAACTTCTGACATTTCACACATCCACCAGTATCTTCTTTATTTTATTATTTAAAATTCATTTTAAACTTAATTAAATCACTATAACATTTTCCCAGCATTACATTATTAGCTATTCCTAATACAGTAAGCCAACGCAATTGAAAATGTGCACACTGTACTTGCACGGAAAAGCGGCGCTAGCCGAATTCGTTTACTGTGCTCCGTGAAGTCACGAAGGTTAAGCGCATTCGAGACTCGCGGGTTCGTGGTTGGGTGACCGGCCAGGAACCCCGGGATCTAACGGTGTCGAGCCCCTGGTCGAAGGGATAATAGGCGTTGACTGACTGCGACGTGACGAGACTTGACAAATATAGTAATTTTCAGTATAATAATTACACAGTAACGGAGGATTACCCCAGAAGAAAGCGCTTAACGCCCAAGGGTTAAGAGACGCGTTGCATCAACAATGACACAACAATTTTTTTTAAAAAGGCAGCTGATGACGAACAAGAATGCAAAAAACATGTTTAAAGGCTTAATTATAACTCGGAGCGGATTTTGATGACCTAAAACATCGCCAAAATGATGAATAAAATGCTCTTAAAATGTTTTTAGATTGACCTAAAAGCAAAGAAAAATGACGAAAAAATTGATAAAAACCACATCAGATGAACAACTCTAGCTATTGGATATGTTACTGATGTAATTGAAGCTTCCTCCTTTCGTTCAAGTGATCACAGCTTCCAAACTTTTGGTTTGGACTGTTTGTTTTTTCGCAGGAAATTTCAGTCCTTAGTTATCTCGAAATCGTGGAAACTGACAATTGCATTGATATGCGTCACAGGAACCTTAGATTACATACAATGGCTGACATTACAATTTCTGAGCGAAGAAATCGAATAGGCTACTCAGGAATTCTGTGGAGGACATTTCTTGTATCTCGTAAATATTATTTCAAGAAAATACCATTAAAATTAGATTAAAATTGATGAAATCAGCGAAAATGCTCTAAAATGGCGGAAAACGGTAAAAAAATGACTAATTGGTCGAAATTGACTAATTGGTCGACGAAAAATGCAAAAAATATCTTATAAAAATGGGGCATTTGCTTTAGCCATAATAAAAAGGAATGTCTACACTAAAATGCATTGTTCTAAAAGTGAAAAGAAAAAATGACATTTCATTAAAATCCACCCCCTAATTGTAACTATCCTATTCTTTCAAGAAATTGTGTACGCATTCTTTATACGTCCCTGCACCTTGCTCGGGTGTAACTATTATTTTATTTTATTTAGCTGTGTCATCTACGCTAATGGCAGCTGTCCCACCAGTTGCTCGGCTTCACAACTTATCACGACTCTTCATCTACCGTTTTCTTCGCCAGAGGCCAAGAAAACTACTTTTTCGCTATTTGCAGAAGGAAGAAACTTGTTAGAGCGACCGCTGCAACCACTGGGACTGCGAACGGTTACAGACGGCAACAAATGAAACGTCGCCGCGCTGCCGGCGACAAAAATGTTTTAATTTCCGAACGTTTACAATCGAATACGAATTGGGAAGGGGAGATGGGTCCCATGGCGAACCCCAGTGTAGATATTTTCCTCGAAATTTGTCTAGGTGAAGAGTTACTATTTTATCGTTTAAGACTGTTATTATTAGAACCTTTCTTAACACGAAGTAATAGTTTTGCCTTTCAACGATTATCGGAAATAATTCGAAATCATGTACAATCGCTTTGCGAACACTCCGGTGTTCTTTTACTGTTATGCCCGTCCATAAACACGATAAAATCCTATTTTGATCGACCCATGTAGAGAACAGATGTGCATGTGAAGAAACATGGTGAATTAGATTTTCTAAAATTAGTTTTGACTAAGGGGCGGATTTTAATGATTTTTTTTCTTTTCGCTTTAGAACAATGCATTTTTTGAGAAACGAAAATAAAATCGATTAAATCAGCAACAAAAGCCTTAAAATGACGGGAAAATGTAAAAAAAGACTTATTAGTGGAAATCGCCGAGAAATGTCATATGAAATTGAATCATTTCTTTTTGTCATAACATAAAATAAATGTCTATAGACATTCATTTTATGTAATTTTAATTTCAATCACAGTTCATTTTAATGGTATTTGCCTCAAAAATATTTACGAAATGCGACAAATGAACTCCACAGAATTCCTGAGTATCCGGTTTCTTCGCTCAGAAATTGTAATGCCAGCCGTTGAGAGAATGTAATTAACAGAGACAGGATTTCCATGCAAATGCTTGTTTTTATTTAAGCTTCGCAGAGATTTCAAACTTTGTAAATGTATGTTTCATGCAAACCTCGTTTAAAAACTGTTTCTTTTTCCGTGCATGTTTGCATGTTTTGGTAGTTTTTTGTTTTGAGAAATACATGCATAATGCATGTTTGGACATTTTTTAAATTAATACTGCATATTTAGACTTCTATCTAGCATATGAAGTACTTTTTTTTATTATTTCTCTGCATAATGTGTGAATATTAAAACTGATGCATATTTTGTATTAATAGTATATTGATCTTAGATCCTGAGAGCACGCAGTTGTCTTCGGTGCTTTTTTTTTTTTATTATTTGTTGTGTCTACACCTTGACGCAACGCGTCTCCAAGCCCCTTAAGGGGCGTTGAGCACTTTGCACTGGGGAGTAATCCTCCATTAATGTGTTTTTATTTCTGGAGTAGTCCTCCGTTAATTACTATATTTGTCAACGGCGCAACGTCACTCGTCACGTCGCAGTCAGTCAGTGCCTTTTATCCCTTCGGCCAGGGGCTCGACGGCGTTAGATTCCGGGGTTTCTGGCCGGTCACCCAACCACGAACCCGCGAGTCTCGAATTCGCTTAACCTTCGTGACTTCACGGAGCGTAGTAAACGAATTCGGCTAGCGCCGCCGGCTTATTGTTATAACGCACATTTTAACCTTCCGGTACATTACTTGGATTTGCGATGAGAGTACACGTGCGGGGAGCAACGATCGCGAAATTAATTGTTATCGCCTTATGAAACGTCGCAAAGGTTACGGAAGATACACGAAGCCAAAACTCAGTACCCCTTGGTTACTGACCATGAGAGAGAAAAATAATCAAGAGCAGGCTCTCAGTCTGCTGGCGTGCAACAGAGGATTAACACACATTTCATAATTGTGAAGTTAAGTATAAAATGGCTTCTTCAAAGGCTACGTGGGCAACTCTTCTCAAACAAAGGATTGGAAACAAAAACCAACAAAACGAGTTTGGCTGCTTCACAAGGGCTAGTCCAACCCCTGTGAAGTGCCCTAAACCCTACCCGTATCCTTATTCCTTCCTAATTCTGGCCGCTGGGTAGTGACGCAGGAGCGCGCGGTAGGAGGCGCGTACGCGGAGATGCTACCTGGCGGTCCTCTTGACAACCGACTGCGACGAGACGCGACAGACTATACTAACGGAGGATTACTCCAAGCGCTATTAGAGGAGGATTACTCCAAGAAGCGCGAAGCGCTCAACGCCCCCCCAAGGGGTTTAGAGACGCGTTGCGTCAAAATAGACGCAACAAATTAAAAAAAAAAAAAAAAAAAAAAAAAAAATTAAAAAAACAACAACGATTGTGTGGAGGACGGAGGGAAATGTAATTTATTGCAATTGCTGTAATAAAGAAATGAGTAGGCTACACTGCAAAAATCGATCAATAAAACATATATATCTACTGGTTTTACTAATTGAAATGTTTGGTGCTAAAGTCTAATATTGCTACAATTGTTATTTAATTTGAAATACTGAAACTCAGAAACTATGTCAATGAAATAGATAGGAAACGAAACTTTAATTTTTCTCAAAGTGAAAGTAATTATTTTCGGGACTCAATTAATAACTTGGTACTGTTTAGCTTTTTGATTAACATTTATTTCAATTTTCAGTGTATACAAACTCCTGCTTTCTTTCTGCATCTACAATCGTTTAACCGTCTTACATTCATACAAAACTTCCATCTCCCTCCTACCAACCTCACATTACAAATATAAGTAATTGTTACCAACACCGCATCTCCCCTTTTAGACTCTTGTTTTACAGGTTCATCCTAACTATTGGTTTTAGTCTCCTACTGTAACTTGACATATTCCTGTATGGTGCTCTCATTACATTTTCATTCATTGATTCATTTTGATTTATCTCTATATCGGTCCCAGAATTTTCAAGTTCATTATTAGTGTCTATTTCCTTTCCTACATAATTTTCATAATCTATGTCAATTTCTGAATAGCTATCCCTATTTGCATCAGAATAAGATTTCATCATATGATGACTAGTGCTCCTTACAACTCTACCATTCTTTTCCATTCTTACAACAGATCTGGGTTCCTCTCCTTTTTCTAACACTTCTGCCTTTTCCCAAGTCTTATCCTTTTCTGTTTTCACTACTACCTTCTCCCCAATTTTAAAACTTTTTATTTTAGCTGTAGCTGTTCTATTATACCAATCTTCCACCATTTTCTGTCTAGCACATAATTTGTCATAGATTTGAGTTTGAACCACTGGTTCCATAGCTTTTCCTGTCATTGGCATATGTGTCCTTATGATTCTACTATTTAGTATTTGAGATGGTGATGTACCTAGAGTCACCAGAGGAGTATTGTTATACTCCATTATAGCCTCATTGATATCCTCTCCTGAATATGTACATTTTCTAAGAATTTGTTTGATTATTTTTACTGCATTTTCTGCCCTACCGTTGCTTTTAGGATAAAATGGTGAGCTATTAGTCAATTTTATATCTTTATCTCTAAAATATTTCTTGCACTCTAGTGAGTTAAAAGGAACATTGTCAGCTATAATTTCTACTGGGTATCCGGTATAACGAAAGTTATTTTTCATTGCTTCTATAACAGACATTGCACTCTTATTTTTTAACAAAATGGCATCAATCGAGTGGGAAAAGTAATCAACTATTACAAGATATGGTTTGCCTGCATAATCAGCAATATCCATTCCAATCTTAGTATATCTTTGTTTTGGTACCTCATGTAATTGTATTGGTTGCTTTCTGTTAATACTCTGAAATTTCTCACATGTTCTACATTTCTTTACAAAATGAGTGATATCTGTAGACATATTTTTCCAATAGAATAACTACCAAGCTTTCTGAATGGATTTTGCTGTTCCAGGATGTCCTTTATGAATAGCCTGTAGCATATCTTGTTTTAGTTTATGTGGAACAATGATTTTCTCACAAACACAATTCCAGCCTCTACATAAATATCTTCTTTCATATTGAAGTATTCTTTACAACTTATATCTACCTTCTTGAATGTAGGCCAACCCTCCTAGTAATACTTAAAGAGTAATTGCAACTGTTTATCTGTAGCTGTAGCCTTTCTAAATCGTTCAATCCTATATTTTGACATTGGTAAGTGCTGTGTTATTGAATATACCATCTCTAGCATTTCCATATCATTCTTGATAATATTCATTGTTGATCAAGATAATATATCTGCTAAATCCAGATATTTTCCAGGAACATATTGCAAGTTAAGATCATAAGGTAATAATTTGAATCTCTATCTTTGAAGACATTTTGAGCCTATTTTACTTACAACCTTTTTCATGATAGGTAACAATGGTTTGTGATCTGTTTCTACTATTAGATTTTTCACACCATAGATATATTCATGAAATTTTTTTGCCCCAAAACAAATACTGAGCAATTCTTTCTCTGACTGGCTATAATTACACTCATAATCATTCATATTCCTTGACACCCATGAAATAAGTTGCAAGTCATTTGCTCCCTCTCTTTGAAATAAACATGCTCCTAGACCATTTTTTGATGCATCACATTGCATGATCAGTTGTTTATCTGGATCATATGGTACAAGCACTGGTAAATATACCACTCTTCCTTTCAATTCTTCTAATATCTGATCATGCTGTGTTGACCAATGCCATGTATTTTCCTCTTTTAACAATTCACACAAAGGTTTTATTAAAGTTGCCATATACGGTATGTATCTCCTAACATAGTTAAATGCACCTAATAATTTTTGTAGCCCAATTTTATTTCTTGGAGGTTTTATTTCTTTTAATGCCTCTTTTCTACTAGGATCTACAGACATTCCTTCACTTGATATTATTTGTCCCATAAACTTTACTTTTCTTTGCTTAAATTGTAATTTAGTAGCATTTATTTTAGCATTCACTTTTTTAGCTCTTTCCATTACCTGATTCAATGTTTTATCATGCCCTTCTTCTGTAATATCCATTATTAATATATCATCCCTACATACCACTACATTTTGTATGTTACCAAAATATTGCATTATCTTTTCATCAAACAAATCACTTGCATTTTTCATTCCATCAGGTAGAACCAAATACCTATAAATCCCATAAGGTGTTGCAAAACAACATAGCCATGATGATGGTTCATCTAAAACTAGAAGATGAAACCCTTCTTCCAAGTCCAATACTGTAAATATTGACATTCCCTTGCACTTAACTTATTATATCTTCTAGCCTAGGCACTAGCTGTGGTTTCCTAATTATAAGTTTCAGTTCTGAAGGATATAAACATAATGTCAATTTCTTATTAGATATTTCTACTACTACCAATCTATTCACACGGGCTGTACTGTCTAATTCCTCTACTTTTTTTATGGTTCCTCTTTTTTCTAACCTCTGTAACTCATTTCTTAGTGGTTCCATTAACACATTTGCTACCCTTCTTGGTGGATTGCATATCTGTTGCCTATTTTCTTTTAAGACTATTTTACATTTACCTGGAAATCTCCCACATCCCTCAAACACTTCTTTATTCATCTTTATAAAATTCTCTCTATCTGTCTTTATTGTTGTTACCTTGTCAATCTCTATTTTCTTAGATAGTTCAATTCTTTTCGCTAGATTTAGCATGGTAGACCCTGGTAATCCTAATAACACCTTGCAATTAAGATCTACAATTACAAAGACTAAGTATGCCTGGTTATCTGTAGTTTTACATGCCAAATTTACTATCCCTTCTGGTCTAGTTTTAACTTTATTAAATCCTTCTAGGTGGATATTTGTAGGTCGCATTTTAAACTGATTGTCTAATTGTTTATATATTTTATAGGGCATTACATTTACTTCTGCTCCTGGATCTAATTTTAGTTTTATTTTCTTGTTCTCTATCTGAATTGTTTCTAACCATTCTGTTTGATCTCTTTTGTTTACATTATCTAGTTTTACCCTTCTAACCTTATCTATAAACAGTACACCATCACTATCATCACTGTCTTCATTCACTGTTTTTACACACTGTATTTCTGTATTTCTCCTACATGCCTCTGCAAAATGGTGTTTTATTCCACACTTTGCACACACTTTACCAAATGCTAGACAGACTCTCGGTCCATGTCCTCTTCTGCACCTATTGCACAAAAATGTCTTCGGCTTCTCATTTATTTGTTTGTTGTCTGTCATTTCTTGATTGTTTCTTGTCCTCCATCCCCTGTTCTTGTATACTGCATCTACTTCTTCTACATATGTGTCATTCTTACATTCTCTTCGATCCATTTGTTGGGCATGTTGTTTACTTTGTTCCATGGCCCTACAGTGATCTGCTGCTTTAACTAGCATTAGATTATTTATTTTCAGTAGTCCTTGTCGTGTTGTATGACTCATTACTCCACGTACTATCTGATCTCTGATCATTCTGTCTTCATATGTTTCCCCTGTAGGTATTATATTATAGTCACATGTCTTTGCCAACCTTCTGAGTTCAGTCAGATAATCATCAAAACACTCTCCTTCTTCTTGTTTCATTTTGTCTAGGTTTCACATAGTTGTCTATTTTCTGTATTACCGTGTTATACACTTCACTTTCAGGTGGAGTCATTGGTATGGTCGTAAGAATTTCACAAGCTTCTGTACCCATGAGATTTCTTAGTAATGCCAACTTTATTGAATCCGTGGCTTCATGATGACCTGTTGATAACATTTAGTCTTCTAATGCTCTTTTCCATATTATCCATTCTTTCACACAATTAGGACCTTGTAGACTCAGGTCAGGCGGTAACTTCACAGGTCCTAGTTGCATCATTTTCACTTGCTATGTTTACTGTTGATTTTACGTTTATTATTCTTTCACGTATTAACTCTTTCTTCCCTATTTTCACTGATCACGACTGCGACTGCGCCATGTTTAGCTTTTTGATGAACATTTATTTCAATTTTCAGTGTATACAAACTCCTGCTTTCTTTCAGCATCTACAACCGTTTAACTGTCTTACATTTATACAAAATTTCCATCTCTCTCAGAAATTAATTGAAATTACAGTAAGTTAATTACATTTTTTAAGCTACATTCATTCACAGTGATAATTTAATACGTTTACATTATCCTGATAAATTATGTATTAAAGTATATATTATTAATATAAACAATTAAATTAAGTCATAACAGGAATTACATGACTTACAGTAATAATTCAAATTGCTTACTTGATAAATTACATGATTAATAATTATTAGGGAATGGATTTCCATGTAATCACATGTTTTTATAGGAACAAGATACCTACATTCAGTAATATTTTTTAGAGTTTACAAGACTTTCTGAATTGAATTAGAACTATTTTTATTTCACAAATTTTTACATGTTTTGATATAATTACATGTTTTTACATATTTTACCTAGTTCTATATATTTAATTACATTTTAACATATTTATATGTCTAAAGGGAACATTTCATATGCGCGTTTGCAATATATGTTACGGAATCATCTTTCTTACAAATCAAATCAAATGCTGCTGCGCTTCTATGACCACTAATCTTCACCATGAATTGTCAAACCTCCCACCTCCCCTCCCCTAACTTCCTGCATACTTTGAGTCAAGGATGAGTGGATTTTTATGAACAAAAGTAATTTCAACCACGGTCTTGCTAATGTTTCAAACAGCACATGTGTTAATCGATCGAAAACTTAACAAATATATTTTACAGGAAACTGTTTTACTGTGTCATTCGATTTTGGGGAGGGGGTACATTTCCTTAAACCTCCTACCATGGTATCCATCACTGTGGCTACATGGAACTACTATGCACTTGAACACCGGCCTCTTGTAAACATTGATATACTATGAACATATTTTACATTTCGAATAAAATTCTTGTGTATAGTGAAGTTTAGTGTACACTACTTCTGTAAAGAGAGAACCTACTTTCAGCCACTCTGAATCCTTGTCAAGAACCGATTGGTGATGCTCTATGCGTGGAAAATGCATGTAGAGAACTATTTTAAACACAATAATGAAATTTTATTTTACATATTTTCTATTTTTTCTTACATGTTTTGGAAAAATTAAGTACAAATATACATGTACATATTTTGCATTTTTTAATACAATAAATTCCATTCGCTAATACTTATATACAATTATTAATCATGTAATTTGTCATGTAAACAATTTTTAAATAATTATATACATTATTCAATCATACATGCATACCTATGTAATTAAAAATGTTGATGATTAACTCTTAACTCCAGATATAAAATATTATTTAATGTTCTATAAATAACATAATTATGATTTTAATAGGTTATTGTATCCTTTAATTACAGGTTAAAGAATTACATAATTAAAGGATACAATAACTCATTAAATGCCAACAGTCAGTCACAGGAAAAACCTTACATAATAGTGATTATTTAAATTGAGCCTGAAACCTAATTCATGTTGAAGGGGTACAATCCTCAAACGTTTGAGAATCTCTGCTACACAGTATTTCCTTTTTATCAATTATATGTTCAAAATTCTATTGTATTTTGATTTTCTTTTCAGGTAGAGATAGTGAAGTTTGGCCATTTTATGATGCTGTGATAATAATAGTTTTAATAAATTCAATAAGTTTATTAAAAGGTTTTGCATCAAGTCTTTTCCATCACAGAGCAGTGTCTCATCAAGTCTGTATTGGACAAATAGGACAATATAAAAAAAAAGATTATACCAACACAAATACATGAAGAAAGACTCTCCCTCTTGTACATTTGCTCAACATACTAAATCAACTGGACAGTCTTTTAAATTCAATGCTACCCAAATTTTGGACAATTATAAATAGATATTAATTAAAGAAATGATTCACATCAATAAACACAACACAATCGACAAAAAGACAGATACAGATAATTTCAGCAAAATGTATGCCAACCACATCAATAGACAAAACTGTTCTTATCAATCTAATTTTAAATAACTTGTTCAATTTTAACATTAATACTACATATTTCATAATATCTTCCAAAGCCAGACTGGAACAAACCATCAGTTTTTCATATTGCCCTCCTAATTTTCTTAATCAATTTGGACCTTAGACTCTTACGTTTTACTCTAGCTTGTCAAAAGACCTTTTAATTTACAATAGCAATTGGAAAGAAAGTAAGAAAGAGGGAAATAAATGAATAAAGGGAAATTAATAAATGACTGATCAATTGTCATGTAAAAACATCATGTTTATATAATATATCATTTTTAATTAATTATAGATCCTTACCGGAAGCAAGTTTTACCTCACATAGTCATAGTAAATAATTTTCTTCTCACCTACCAACTGTCTACCATTAGTAGTCATGGTGTGTGTTGGTGTGGTGAAAATGTATGTGTGTTCCTCAGATCCTGTGAGGTGTACTCTAGACAAGAATATGTAGGAGTTTATTTAATTATGTTTATTCTCTTTTGGTGGTTGCAAGGTGTGTAACTTGTGTATAAAAATATTTTTAAATGTATTCAACTGTATCAAGATAGTGTAATTGTATCTGGCACATTTTTGGTGGATTTATGTAATTTTGCTTGCGTCTTTCTCATGTTGTATAGCCCCGAGGATGGAAATGGAGGATGGATTTTCTGAAACGTTGCCAAATAATCATATTTAAAAAAATGTTTTTACTCCTACTGACCAAGCTGCATTAACCTGACAGGTATATTATTTATGAACATTAAGGATTCTCCATTATTTTATGTTTGCATAATTTCAGGAAAACTTAGTATTGAAAGTCAATATAATTATTGTAATTATTATTATTTTTTGAGGATACTGTTGTATATTTGATTTTGTTTTTTCAATTAAGTTAGGGTGTTCATCATTTTCTTTAAATAGTTTTAAGTAATATAATGTTATAGTTAAACACATTTCATTATGTTTTACTTGGCTAAATAAAATAAGTGAATACTTAGTTCTGTGTAATACTGTTGGGATCAATTTTATTCACTGGCATATACTGCATTAGTATTATATGAATGCTATTTAAGCAGCATGTAGTACAATGTTTTATTCAACATCAGTGCAACTGTTCATGATGAATGTACTTTTTACCTTAATGTTCAGAAGTTTGCAAAATTTGTAGGCTTTGGAGTCTTCTTTTTTATTTATTGTGTAATTGATTAAAAAAAATTGTATTACTTTTATGCAATTACTTCAAAATTTAAGAAACCAATGAGTAGGGAGTGGATTTCTATGATTTTGCTATTTTTTCTGTTTCTTCAGGGTATAGCCAAGAGAAATTTCTTGACATTTGGTTAGAATTGGATGCTAGGTAGATTAATATGTTAGTGCATATTTGGCCAATTTTTCCTGTTGGTGCATATTCCTGTAATTATAGGAACATATTTTGCATATTTCATTCAAACAGAGACTTATCTGTGAAACATTCCATGTTTTCATGGAATCTATTGTGAGCAATCATTGAAAGAGCTTGTCACAGTTTAAGGTTTTTTTTTTCTAGAGATGTGAAAATACTGGTGCAAATGTAGGATATTTCTTCATAACACATTTTTTAAACCAAACAGAAAAAATGAAACAAGACATGCAATGTACTTCACTAATGTGCATATTCACTTCAGTTATTTCTCCTGGGAAGTACGCTAGGTTATAATTGTTTGTACAAAAGTGTATCTTCTCATTCCAAGCATGCTTCTCCTGAATTTTATTAAGAAAGATTTATACAGAAAATGATATATTGTTAATTTTAATTGCATATTAAAGTGCATATTTCTGAATTTTTAGGTAATAAATGCATATTTTTAAAAGCATATATCAAGAATTTTAGGGCATAAAAATCTACTCACTACTTATAAGTAATGATCATTTTCATCTATTGCTTTTTCCAATTTTATGTAATATGTATAAAAAAACATAAACTATAAGCATTTGCTTACATATATTTTTAAAGATGTGTAGACATTTAAAAAAACTGCAGTATATATTAAGATAAAAGAAAGTGCCAAACATCTAGAGAGTGTATGCATACACACATATTCTCTATTGGGATCAAAAATAAATGTTTGATTGTACTATTGACAGCACATTCTTAGTGTAAACAATTCCTATCAAAATTACCTAAATGTGATGATTTCAAGTAACACCTTTAAGGAATGTAAAGATTGATATCTGAGTGATCCTGTCTTACACTATTAGGTGAGTAGAATGGCCTCATGGATTGAGAACAGAGTTTTTTTTATTTTTTAAGAAAAATTTGGTTGCCATTTCAGCCAGACATGTTGGACCTCTTCAGAGCTTTATTTAGAAAGATAACTTTTCAAAGTGAATATTAGAACCTCTAACCTCTGTAGTGCATGTATTTATCCCCGTGCTGTTTCTTAGGTCACCATATGATAATTTAAGATACTATAAGCATCATTGTTTTTATATTATTACTGTCAGTTGAAATTCACAATTCTTCCACAAGGTTAGGGTTTTTGCTTTTAAATTAATGAATATTCCTCATAATCAGAAACATCATTTTGACAATTTACATTAGAGGTTACATTAGAGATTTAGAGAGAAGCTATTTATCTTGATATTCTCTCAAACGTTTTCCTAAGTACTATGCGCAGAGAAGCGCCGCTGGTGCATACAATTGTGTCAACTATTTTTGCACCAAAGGTGAAATATCAGATACTATTATTGCACCCAAACGCTTCACTTATAAGTAGCAATGAAAAGTAGTTTTGAACATTCATTACTAATTAATCCCATTCTGATTTTCTTATCCCTTAACCATGTTCTTTTTATTTATTAATTTTTTGGTTTCCCCTCCACAGTACCCCTACAGAGACGGGAATTTGTATTTATAATTTAGAAAATTGCTTTACTACCTTTTGGCTGAAGCAGTTATAGGCGGGGGAAGAGGTTCTTAACAACTAAGTAAAACGAACTTTATCTAATTGTACAATTATCTACTTTGGCACATCTACCTTGAATTTGTTCTTTGTACCAAGTAATGTTCTTTCTTCTTGGTTAATTTTATTTATTTTTTCATTCACGCATTGATCGTACACCGTTTACATTAAATACTTCATAGCCATTCATTCAACCCATTCACCGGGTGAATGGGTTGAATGAATGGCTATGAAGTATTTAATGTAAACAGTGAATTTCACCCTCACTGCACGTGTCTCTCTCCGCATTGGGCTGCCTAGGCTACCAGAGCCGGCGTTAGGTATGGGCTGACAGGGCGATCGCCCGGGGCCCTGCCAGACAAAAGACCCGATAGTGGGACTGATGAAAAATTGAAAAAGACATTAGAACTGGAGAAAATCGTTACTGTCATTTTATATGTCGCGGTACAGTAATTTGATATTTCATAAAATTTTCAATTAATAGCTAATTTAATAGTTAAATTTAGTCATTACTTTAAAGGTACGATCCACAATGAGACAATGACGATTAAATGGAATTGCTTTAACGTATATTGAGAACAAAATATGTAAACTAATTGATAAACGCAACATAATTTACGCCTTTCCAGATAAAAAGAGTTTCAGATGAAAGCTAGGTTTACTATGTATCTATGGAAAGTAAAAATGTATGTAATCAAATGACGCTAGCTTTAAAATAGGTTCTAATGAAATTTGTATTTATTAATTCGTATATTTAACAAGTGATTTTATTAAACATCATCTATAAACACATTTTTTAGCATTTTAAGCCCATTGTAGAGATTGTATTATTTGATCAATAAATACTTTTTATTTAAAACTATTATTTAAACTATATTTCCGAAAACTTTTTCTAGCTTAAATTCATATAGTTCCTTACCATGACTTTAACTTTTTAATTTTTTCGGGGGGGGGGGGCTACCTTTCACCATTGCTCCGGGCCAAAAATTGTCTAGCTCCGGCACTGGCTGATATAGCAAGATAGCAAGTGTATTGTGGGGCAGTCTGCGGAAGGTGAAAGACGTGTTTCGTTTTTTTCCGTAGATAGGACCATTGGCGGCCGGTGGGTTGCAAATTAAAAGGGGGCGGTATATATGTCCGAACAAACATATTTTACCTCATCAAAATTTTTCTTGAACGGGGAAAACTACAGCATGTACCATACAACAGATTTGCATGCTTCGGGAATTTTTTGAGAACATTTACGTCGACAACGGAAATACAATTGTTCTCAGACGAATGTAAGAAATTTTAAAAACGAATATTTTCAGCAATGAATACAGTAATTTATGAAATCAAATGATAAGGATCGGTATTCTTAATTCGTGAAAGCTTTCGTAAAACACGCCATTTTCCACAAAAATTCATCTTAGGTAGTGGCCGTGTTTTCCAAGTTTCTGTGAATTAAAAATTCACTCCCAACTAAAAGGAAACGAGTAAAGCACTAATAATCAGCCGTGTTGAATCCCAGCGTTGAAGAGCGAATAGTTTAGGAGATACAGCCAGCCAAAGACGACCGCATTTTTGAAATTTTGAAAAAACATTAGTTTCGATAAAACGCCTCTAGAGGGCACATTTATCGTCCGAATGACGCAAATCTGAACCTTTATTAAATTTTGAAAATAATGTTTGCTTCCAGAATTGAAATATTCTCCATAATTTTGGATATATGGACATACTAAATTAGTCTGCTGCGGATTATTAGTGTTACTTGTTTTTATATTTAAATCTGATTTACATTAATATTTTGACACATACAGTAAATGAACTACTACGTACATCGTTTTCTCTCCTTAACGATGTAGAAAAGAGACAAATTTTGGGCAGTGCTCGACCTACTCCTATGTTGAGCAGTGGCGTTTTCTTTGGGTGTGCAGGTCGTGTGTCAACGCCCAAGGAAATAAAAAAAATATTCCTTTGACTTTCTTTACATTTTTTTTTCATTTATTCGGTCTTCCGTGCGATCGGCGTCAAAGATTGGCGCCAGTGCGTCCATGCAATGCTGGCAGTGCGCGAGCGAAGCTCAGGCCGTTGGCGAATGCCTCCAACGTCTTCAGGTCCGATCGAGATGCGACAGCGCATGCGCGCGACGTCTTCCCACTCAAGAACAAGCATGTCAAGGCGTTGGATCCGAATTTAACGACCTGCTGGAGAGCGAGCGTCCGTGATTGTGATATTCTCCGTTGCGCGTTGGCGCCTTTAGCGATACTCACAAAGTTGTACTAGTGCTATTTTTTGATAAGGATAGTGGAAAAATGGAACAATGATTTTAAATAATTGCTTTCCTTCCCTTTTGTATGAACAAAAGAAACATGTAATTGGGTAAATCGCGATCGCGTTAGTGATCTGTAGATGATAGTGTAAAGCATCTTTACGCAATCCCGAGCACCTCCATGAATGTGAGCTCTCTAATAGGTGTTTGTGATAAATGTCAGCTCTCTTATAAATGTCAGTTCTTGATATTAGAGAAAGAATCCACAGGCCCCATGCGCCTAAGCATACAGAATATTATGATTAAATGGAAGGCAAAGAAGTATACTTTTTTAATATCTTTATTAGTATTCACTATAATTACAAATAATTAGTATACTATAATACAATATTAAATTATTAAATTTTAACATTTATCTTATATGAATGATATTACGATGATAGACTATCATCACACGCTGCCTCAGGTGGGGTAGTATGTGGGGAGTAGGAGAGTATGTATATCAGTTAACAAATAAAACAAGAACAAATATCCACTCCCTTCTCAGCCAACTTAGAATCCGTTAGTTAAAATTAAATAAAATTATCATCCAGTTCAAATCATATCTGCCTATAAACCTTCGAATAAGGCATTTCCTCAAAACCTCTTTACGAAATCTTCAAAAGTAAGTGTCCTTCCGTCTTAACTGGTGATTTAAATTGTAAAAACGGCATATGGGTGTACGTATGTTACGTAACGCTACGACTTATCAGGGCAAGAAACTGCAGTATTTTGCAGTTTCCAATAATGTGACAATAACGGGTCCCAAGGAACCAAAAAGATTCCCTTCAAACCCAAATAAAATTCCAGATATTTTCGATATCACTCTGACGAAGGACATAAACTTCCCGCTTGATCACAGTGTTTTGCCAGAATAGACTCTGACCACATTCCAGTGATCATATCACACTCATTGCAAATGTACAAAGATTCTGCCACAACTCAAAGAGGTATTACTAACTGGGATAAATCCTCCAACCTGTTAAGTATCAACTACAAATTCCCCCAAAACCCACCACCACACAACAAATTGATACCGAGATAGATAATTTGACAAAATCCATAATCTCTGTGGGAAAACAATCTACGATAATGCTGCCCAATTCTAAACCTAAACATATCCCGTTCAAAACATTGAACTTAATTAAGTCCAAAAATAACTTGAGAAGATACTGGCAGATTACAAGAAGAAAGGACATCAAACAGAAACTAAACGAACTTAAAGGATAATAAAGCAACGACTTGACGAGTTTTGATACAACTATAAAATGTACCTGTCAGAAATTCACCCTAATTCGAGACCTCTGTGGTCAACAGTGACACGATTATCTCCAACCAAATCCACAATTCCGCCATTAAAATTAGAAATATCAGCAGCATTCAAATGCGAAGAAAAGGCTAACGCTATCGCTCAACTTCTGGAAAATACTATCAAACCTCACCCAATTATACACTCTGCCTTCAACAACCAAACAGAGGACTTCAACAAAACACAGTTGCTGCCGCAAATAGAGGACTTTAACAAGGAAACAAGCGTTGCAAACCACAGTTACTGCTGCGACTAAGTACATACCGCCATCAGAGACTATGAATATAATAAAACACACGAAAATTAGAAAATCACCAGGAATAGATGGAATTAGCCACTTTAGCAAGAAAATGTTAGAACAAAAAGTAATTACGACTATAACAGCAATCTACAATGCTGCTTTACGGCTCGATTACTTTCCCACAAAGTGGAAGAAGGCTGTAATCTTACCAGTGATTAAACCTAACAAAGATTCTAAAATTCCTGAAAATTACAAACCCATAAGCCTCCTCCCCACTCCATCTAAAATATTTGAGAAGTTGATTCTGAAGAGGCTCAAACATTTCCTAACAATCTTAAAAGCAATTCCGCCTTTCCAATTAGGTTTTAAACCAAATCATTTAACCTCACACCAATTATTAAGATTAACGGAAGACATAGCGCACGGTTTCCACAGAAAAGAGTATACAGCTTCAGCTTTCTTAGATATGAACCATGCCTCGACAAAGTTTGGCACAGAGGTCTTGAGACCAAATTGCATTATCTGGGTATTCCAGAATATTTTTTCAAAATCTTAACAAGTTTCATCTCCAACAGAGAATTTATAGTTCGAATCAACAATGTAATATCAATAACATTCCAGATCAACACGGGCATTCCTCAAGGATCAGCACTTTCACCCACTTCATTTAATATTTACTGCCTTGACATTCTATCTGAAGGAGACGCTAACATAAACGATAGCATTGTACGCTGATGATGTAGCAATTTACGCTACAAATTCCGGTATATTAGTGGTTAAAGATCATCTACAATCTATCCCCAAAATCCTCCAGAAAACATAATTCAAGGAACAAAAATCCCTTGGTCAACCTTCTCTATTAAATATCTCGGGGTAATCTTCGATAAAAGACTCGCCTAGAAACTCCATGTTAATGCAGTCATTGACAAAACAAAAATTAAATAATCAAATTTATCACCTATTATAAATAGCCGTTCTCCTCTGAGTTAAGAATGCAGAATATTAATCTTTAAGTCAGTTATATAACCAACAATGACTTACGCATGCTCAGTATGGGGTGGTGCTGCATCAAGCACCACCAACAGACTTCGTGTTCTCCAAAATAAGTATCTGAGAATAACTCTTATCGCACCATGGTTCATCCCCAACCATCTCCGACGGGAATTATACATACCAGAATTCAAGGAGACATTAAAACATGTTGTCAGCAATTTCTACAACCACCTACCAAACGCTCCCTGCGTTGCAATATTCAACCTAGGAAGAAACAATGGCAGACCGCGAATTAAATCAAGATTCCCGAAAGAAAATTAAACTTCCTTAACTTGGCTTCTCCCTCATACCTTTCTACCAGTATACCATCCTTTAATCAGAGAACAAAAATCAAAACTCTTCAGTACAGCTCAGAAACCAACCGAGACTTCAGGATGGCCATATCCTAAGAAGCCATATAAGTCATGTATCTCAAAACCCTCGAAGGACACAATTGTCGAACGAGAAGTAATATATTTAAAAAAAATTAAAAACATTTTTCTTTATTAATTAGCGATTAGTAAAGTACTCTTCTTTTTTATTCACTTTTCCCGCTAAATATTTTGTTGTTGTTGTTGTTGTTGTTGAAACAACTAGTTCAAAAATAGTGAATATGTAAGGTAGACTTTTACATTGATGATGACACATTTTATTTAATCGCTAATTTTCGATCTTCTAACTTGATGTGAACACCTGAACATGTTTTTAATAACATATTAATAGTTAAAACAGGTTCTGTTGTCCCAGGTAACAATTTGTAAGTTCTCAAGACCTTGCTAATAATAGATTTCATTCCTACTATAGCAAATTTCTGCCCTGAAACAAGCAGAAAAGTAACCACAATATACATCATACACATATTTTTTGCTACATATCTCATCACTAGATCTCGGATTTTAGGACAAATGCTTCCTTTAAAAAAAATTGGAAAATAATTGGAAATTGTTTACGAATCATGAAAAATAGATCTACTAAAAGCATCTAATAATGTCTAAAATGCCCTAAAAGAGGAGTTGATGCCTATTTTAACATTTTTTGTCTAAAACAGTCTAGAGCAAGTAATTTTGAAGAATTGTGATATTTCAATTACTCATTTTAAAAGAATGTTTATACCGAAACGCAAATCTTTCCCGAATGTTTCGAAACGCGAATATTCCCTGATTAAATAGCCAATCGACTACGCACCAAATTCTCTCCAACACACCGAACATAACAAGCTCTGCGTGCCAATACGGAAAAGATGTCTCGAGACCACCTCCGATCAGAACGCATTTTTTAGGCACTTGCACCGATTTCCGGCGCAGTTGTGCTGTTGACAGGTTGAGAATGAAAAGTGTGAAAGAATAAAAGAAATATGAATAAAATAATACACTTATAGTCTCTCTCATAAATGTAAAAAATACATAACTTTCCTGGATAATAAGAAGTGTCTAATTTACTCCTTTTGTGGCCAGTTTTAGATGTCAGAAACCACTTTCGTCTTTAATGTTTTTAAACGTATGGTATAGTACTTTTATATTTTATTTTAAATACCTAAACGTCACCTTTGATGCCAAATTGTGCCTAATTTCACAATTTTGTTACTTATTTTGGGTGCCTAAATCATCACTTTTTTTGTACCTATAATTCCGAGGCCTAGTCATCACACATTCAAGTTCAAAGAAAAATTTAAATATTTAAGTGTTTTGTTTACAGAGTGATATTTTGTGTCTTCCAAAAAAGAATGAATATATTGCTTCACCGAATGGCGAATGTATTTAACAGAAAATATAAAAACAAACTCACCTATACAGCTTCTAGGGCCTGCACTAAAGGGTACATACGCGTAAGGATGCCTTCCTTTAGATCTTTCCGGAGAAAATCTATCAGGATCAAATTTTTCTGGTTCAGGAAAATAATCCGGATGACGATGAATTAAATATATAGGAAGTGCTATAGTTGTGCCTGGCAATAAGTGACATCCATCTACAACAAACATGAAACAAATTGTAATGGATTAACAAAAAAAGTAATAATGTTAGTTTCAGTATTTTAGTTTTACTTGTTACATACTATATGACGGATATGATTTTTGAGTTGGCATTTTGCACATGGCATTCTGTTGGGACTTGTGGAAGGTGAATGTATTATTGAAGTCTCCAATGAATTTACATGCAGCAACAATTCCCTTAAGGAAAAACAATCTATATTGAATTTCATTATGGTTCAAATTGAAAGTTCATGCCTTTAAGAATGTGGAACAGGGTTGCTTTGTTTCTCTGTAGACAGGCACGTTTTTCGTACCATTCAGGGCATCAGGATTTTAAATCCAGTACATCATCCGCATCTATCTCGTGAATGGTAAGTTTTCGTAAGATTCCATCAGAACAAAACATTTCATAGATTTGCTTAGTTCATAAAATCTATCATGTTTTTTAGTTCGCCCTTTATCTGACCAAAGTCACAATCACCAAGAAAGGAGTGGTCACGGATTGGGAAACGGTGAATGGTTATATCAAATTAACTTGAGTCAGTGAGTGTCAAAAGGAATCTTATCTTACAGTAGTTCTTATTTTGGCCTCTACGAGAATCACTGTCGAGGTTCGGTGCACGTTCTTATTTAGGTATTAAGAGAATTGTGCAGGTCTCATTCTCGTTGAAATCCCCGATTCGAAAATTGAAAATATAAAATTTATTTAAGAGAAAGGTGCAGGTCCTTTTGGGTTAAAATCCCTAATTTTTGGAAAACAGCAAAAAATTCCATTTTTCCCGGTGCCTTCCTACCACTACAATTATGAAGATTAAAAAAAAAATGAAATATGTTCTTCAAAAACAGATCTTCAAATAAAGTCATGTTCAAATTTTCAAAAATGTATTGATGCGTAATTTTGCTTCAAACAGGCAATTTTTAAACTTTAAAGAATTATTTTCTCAGAAACGGCCAAACTTTTTGCTTTATTTTTTTACGTATTTGACACAGAACGAGTAAAAAGGTGGCGATGGTCACATTTTCGGTGCACAGTCTGTATTTTCGAAAGGGGAAAAAATGGTAAATTCTAATTTCTCGCGCCTCGTTTGATGCGGTGTTGTAACGCATTGCTCTCTGATTAGCAAGCAGACGAATTTGCACACCCGTAACTGTTATTTATGTAAAAAATGAAAAGATTTAACGTATTATATTAATCGAAAACTTATTATAACGAGCTTAAAGTTAGATTTCCTTTCGATAGAATTACCACTAAGCGTTGGAAACCTTCAAGTTTGTCTACATGGGTCTTTTTTTGAGAGGGAGGAGGGCAAGACATTGTAATTTGGCTGCAAAAAATCCAAACATTCGATATTTGCCGGTCTGAACCGACATAACAGTTTCAGCCAAATTAATCAGTAAGTTACCCCATTCTCCGAATGACTGGATTATAAATCTGATTAGAGCTGAGTTATTAAGGGATTTGAATGTTACAGCGCGTTCTTTTATATGAAACCAAAATGAAATTTAATAGAAATGATAGAACGAGATATAATAGAAAATATGAAACCAAAGTGAAATAGCTTTTAAAAATATAATTTAATGTACCAAATTTTACTTCTTCTTCCAACTCTCTTAGACATAATGGTACGGCAGGATAAAGTCTCATGGTTTCTTTTATAACTGTTTCTAAATATTTCATATTTTTCAAATCTTCTGCAGAAGCTTCACGACCGGAATCGCCAAATATTGTGCAGAGTTCCTCCAATGCTTTTTCCTGCAAATATTGCAAACATATGTCAGCGCATTATGGTGTTAACAATTCAACAAAAGAATGACATAATAATAATATTATTAATAGAAATATGTTTTCTAGGGAGATTGAGTACAGTTTCTTCTGCTCTTTAGCTGTATTGTGATAACACAATCTAGAAAAATGTTGCACGCTGACTTCGGTTACGAGCTTATTAGGGCTGCAACACCAGTAACACATTTCTTTTACATGGACGTTCTTAAATTGTACTCTCGAAATGTCGCGAATCTCTCTAAAATACTATGCATAAATACAATCAGCAATAACATCCACATGAAATTTGGTCTTGACACATGAATCTCTTATTTGTGAAACGCCTCTCTCACATTTTTTAACAAATACACTTTTGTGTGAAAATAGAATCTTAATGCTTCCGTGAATCGTTTATGAAAGGCCGCTTCTCTATTGCTCCAATGTTGTCATTAGTAGACCCCGAAACTTCATGCATTAAAAAAAGGTTGAAAATATGCACGAAACTATGCACTTAAAATTGGCAATACATGCACATAAAACTTAGATATGCGTTAAACAAAAATATAGTTAGCAAAATAGCAAAAGGTAAAATGTATTTATATAATCTGAAAATAACTCTGCAATACAAAACGTGTGTAATAAAAATATCTTTTGTAACATAACAAACAAAAAATATATTAAGCAAGAGAACGAATAGCATTATTACAAGATGCTGTAACATGATACCACAAAAAAAAAGCGTATGAATAGATATGAAATTTTTACAGGCTCTTCTTCAGAATTGTCCCAGTGTCCTTGAAAAGTTTGGTAAAGACTAGTACAACCAAAATGCGGAAAATAAATAATTTGAATAATTTGTTTGTAGATGCACCGCGACTATTTTTCACCTCTCGCTTAGAGCACGTGGTTCGTAATATATTCCTCCAGAGCCCATTAGTGTTTCAGCAAAACTGGTACCTAATTTATTCGCTGGAGGTAAGTAGCGGCGAAAGAAACATCTAATATATGTGTTGTAAAATAAAATGAAAGAAAATTATATTTTATTAAAATTTGAAGTAATTACGTTAAAAATAATAATATTAAACACCGTGGTTTGTATAAAATTGATCTTTTTCCTCATTCGCAAGGATTGAATATGAAGAAAGCCCGGGCAACGCCGGGTATTTTGCTGGTCTATGTGTGTGTCAAAAGACACTGGGGAGCCCGTACTACCCAGCGTGTGAGATTTTTACTCACTAAAACCGAACCTCCCTTCTCCAGCCTCTCCGCGGAACCGCCTAAAGGCATTACTTCGCGGAGAGTGGAATAGTGACCGTATCACATGAAATTACTCAGGTGAGGAATCATGAGATGTCATTCCTACCTTTCTCTAGGCGTCTCAATTCCATCAGTATGTCTTGTGCAAAATTTCACACCACTCTCCAATTGCTGTCAGAAACAAGCATACACGAAACAATGTTCTCTGGAGTCAACTGGCCTATACCAAGTATCTGGGCCGTGGCTAGTCGTTGAGGTACGAAACGTGGGCACTGAAAAAACACGTGTTCGACGTTCCCGACATCCGGTTCACACACAGGACAATGAGGGGTATCACCTAGTTTGAACCTGTGAAGGTAGGCTCTGAAGCAACCATGTCCTGTTAGAAGCTGCGTGATGTAATAATTTACCCCGCCGTGCTTTCGACTGATCCACGATTCAACTGTAGGAATCAATCGGTATGTCCATCTTCCATTGCAGGACGTGTCCCATCGCTGTTGCCACTCTGCTAGTTGTTCCAAGCAGTTCCGCTTCCCGTCTGTTTTGTCGTAACACCTCTGCCGTTCACGGACCATTATATCTATCGGAATCATCCCGGCTATGACGCAAATTGCTTTGTTGGAGACAGTGCGAAAATCACATGCCACCCTCAGCGCAGATAACCGATATATTGAAGCCATGACTCTTACGTAGCTCTTCGTATCTGCAGAGTTGGTCCAAACTGGTGAACCGTAGAGCAGAACCGAAGTGAGGACCGAAGCAAGGAGCTTTCTCTTTCACGAGTGGGTTCTCCAGTGTTTGACATTAACCTAGTCAACGCAGCATTCACCACGGCTGCTTTTTTGCTGGCGTAGTCCAAATGGTCTTTAAAGAACAAGCGCGTGTCGACCATGATGCCGAGGTATTTTATCGCGGGTCGTGATGAAATCTTGGGGTGACCGACTTTGAGAGTGATGGATTCTCTCTTCTTTCTGCGAGTTACGAGCAGCACTTCTGTTTTATGTTCGGCAAGCTGCAATCCCGCGGAATTTAGCCAACGACTAACAATGGGAATTTGCAAATACAAACTATCTCTTCTACAAATTTTCCGACGACGACGATGGCAATGTCGTCTGCAAAGCCAATGATCTTGGTTCCTTCTGCGAGTGGGGGCCTAAGAACTTCATCATACATGATGTTCCACAGAAGTGGACCCAGCACCGAACCTTGTGGAACGCCAGCGGTGATGTATACCTTCGGTCCATCATCCGTATTGTAGACTAGAACTCGTCTATTCAGATATTCAGCCACTATTTTTCTCAAGTACGTAGCTACATTGAGTTGATGTAGTGCCTTATGAATGACACTCCATCTTGCCGAGTTGAAAGCATTCTCAATGTCCAATGTTACAACTGCACAGTACTTTTTTGAACATCTTCTCCACCTGCTCCCTTTAACGGCCTGTCGGGCAGTGTCTACGGCAAGCCTAACAGCATCGATTGTTCAACGACCTTCGCGAAAACCATACTGGTTCTCTGAGAGTCCACCTCCTTTATCTATTGCATCTTCCAATCTTGCGCTAATAATATGTTCGAAAACTTTACCCGCGGTATCGAGCATGCACAGCGGCCGGTAAGACGCCGGATCTTCAGGGGGTTTTTTGATTGATTGATTTTTTTCGTATTTCCGGGCGCGTCAACTGCTTTGGTTATTAGTCCCGTTTGTGTAGTGTTTTCTCCGGAGATGGCGGTGATTTTCCCCCGCTGGATGGCGAGATCTGGCGCCGACCTACCGTCGGCTAGTGGGGTTTCCCCCTAACCAGGACTAACCCCTAACCACTAGCGGGGCACCGCCCCAGCCGGGACAAACTCTGAGCTCCCGACCGGTCACCCGGAATACGTGGTAGTGTAGTGAATGTTAGTGTAAGTGTGTGTGTGTAAGGGGAGAGGATAGGACAAGGAAGAGGAAGGACAGATCGCGCGCGGTCCGTGGCCCGTTTGATAGGGAACTGCTTCGGCATTCGCCTGGTGTTGATCGGAGAAACCACGGAAAACTACCGATCAGAGCAACCGGCCGCTGGAATTCTCCTCCAGACAGCGACTGAATTCGACCTGGCTGAAAAGCTAGTGTCGAAAATCCTGCCGCCGTCAGGACTCGAACCTAGGACCTCCCGGTCAGAGGCGCTGCAGTGACATCAGTTGATGCACTGAGCTACCGCTCCCGGTTTCAGGAGGTTCTTTTCCCCTTTGGAAGAAGTACTAGTTGTTGTTTCTTCCATCTTTCAGGAAATATCCCTTCTCTCAGACATGTGTCGTAGAGGTCCACGAATATTTCACTACGAGCGCATATCGCAGTCTTGAGGGCGATATTGGGGGATGGAGATGTTGGAATGTGAGGGTGATATTATCCGGTCCTGGTGCCTCGGAATTACCAATTCTACTGATTACATGTAGTAGCTCATCCTCAGTGACTGGTGGTATCATTTCCGTATCAAGTGGCATGATAATCGTCAGTTGGTCAGGATGATTGTGTGTGTGTGTTTGTGTGTGTGTGGCTTGAAGTGAATGCATTTGCTTTTATCACAGAAAAGGACTATCTATGTAAAAGGATTTTGACCCTTAAAAGAAAACATTTTAACAATTTTTAAGAAAATTTTTAAAATGTCCCCAAGGTTTTAATGTAAAATACTCCCAAAATATAAGGAATGTTTTCCAAAATTACAGAGCATTGAGTGGGGGCAGATAAACTGGGAAATATTATTTTTGAAAAAAATTCAACAATAGTTAAGGCGCTAATATTGTTCACAGACGAACACAAAGACAAATGGACGGTTTGAAACAAAACATTTCTTCACGGTCAGGGTCAAAACACGTATTTCCGTTGAAATTTCAAAGTCGATTTTCCGCAACATTTTACAACTTTCTCTGGACTACGTACATTACTCCGTAAACACGTACTTATGCAAGAAAGTAAATACTCAGATTTGAAAAATATTTAAACAATCTTACTCCAAATGAATCAAAACAATTCTTAGTGGAAATCAAGTAAGAGAGTGAGGAAATCAATCCCATACGCAAGTCCGATGGTCAGTGGGAAAAAAGTGAAAGATGAAATCTTCGCAGTTTGCCTGTAAAGTATGTTTAAGACTAAACCAACTGAAAATCAACCTAGCACTAAAGACGCTGCAGAGTTTGTTGGAAGACCATTCCAATTATCGCACCTGTCAATTACACTACAACAAAAAATGTAAAGTAATTCCTACGCGCATTCCCAAACAAGAACATTCCCGGTTCTGACCTCATCACCGGCGATGTTTTGAATAACCTGCTAACAAAGGAAATTGTACTACTATCTTCTATTTTCAATCTTACCCTCCTCATCACAATATACAGTATCTCAAATTATAATGATTCCTAAACTAGGCAAACAGAAATCGTCTCTATACACCTATTATTCTACTCCCCCTGATATTGAAAGTACTAAAAAGCTGTTATTAAAGAGATTCAGTACAATTGTGGAAGAACTATAATTAATTCCGCATCATCTAGTCAGTTTTCGAAAGAAAACTTTACCACGGAACAAATACCTCGAGTATTAGCCACAAGGAATAAAACTCTCGAACAAAAACAATAGTGCTCAGCCACGTTCATAGAGATTAGTGAAGTCTTTGATAAAATGTGCCGCCTGTGTCTTCTTTACAAATTAAAAATTTCTACTCATTGGTATATACTTCTCCGCTACCTATCCTATCTGACAAATAGGCGCTTTGAAGTGAAGTTTTATAACGAATCTTTTGTCTCATTGAATCCGAAGTTCTCCAAGGAAGGTTGCTGGGCGCAATCTTGTACATATTTTCCGCTGACCTACCACAGCACACTATTACTGTTTACCAACAACGACCATAACAAAGCATCCAACACCCTAGAAAATCATCTCAATGAAATTTCCATGCGATTTAAAACTGGCGAATTCAACCAAATGAAACCATATTAGCAAACATAATATTCACTCTAAGGAAAAAAGTATTTCTCCCGGGAAAATGAACGACAAACAACCACAACCTGAAAGAGTAAAATACTTGGGCGTCCACCTCGTCCGAAGACTAACCTGGATAACTCATATCATGAAAAACGAAAATAACTGGATGTCAAACGTAAAAAATTCTGTTGGATGATCGGAAAAAAGGTGTCTCTCTCCCTCACTTCGCAGTAAAATAATGTTTAGCGATTAAGCGATATTCAAACCAGTTTGGAACTACGGATAGGAACTCTAGGTACCGCCAGCAATTCAAATATTGAAATTCTTTAAAGATTTCAATCAAAAGCCCTACAATTCATAACTAATGGCTCGTGACGTGTATCTAATAATACTTCACAGATTCCAAACATCCGTCAGTCCATCACAGATTGCAGCTGTAAAAATTCTCAAAAACCACCCAAATTAACTGGAAGAAAACATCCTGGACAAAACTGAAGACATCAGAAGATTAAAACCACCCATGGATTTCATAGATTCAAAATTGCATAATTCTTGTACAAACTTGAAACAAAGATGACACGCTAAGTAATTATTGCAACAATTCAAAACAAATTTGTAATCATTGCATAAAGTTAAAAAGCTTGCGTATACCATCTAGCAGAATATCAATGGCTATAGCATTTTGGTTCGACAAAGAATAAGAAGAGACACGAATTGATGGGTCAAATTATCTAACCGAACTTCTGAAGCACCATGATACACCATTCTACAAGCATCCTAAAAACTTTCGTTGAAAATAAGGATTGTAAACTGTATTAGGATTAATGTTCAATATATTGCAAATCGAACAATCCGGTATAAAAACGATATTACACTACAGAATAAAACCGAAAAGACAATACGGTTTGTACACATAGCAATTTTATTGATACCTTTAATCTTACTTCAGTGTATCTTCCAAAATTTGAAGTGAGAATTACAGAGAATATGCTCATTTTGCTTGGCAGTGGAACATTCTAGAGACTAAGAATGTCCCCGAGTTTTCTCATCAACGGGCGTCATGTCAAAGACTAAACATAACCTAAAGCATGACAATGGGAGGGCAACGCCTGGAACAGAACCCAGTTGACAGTCTACCAACACAATTGAGTTCCTCAGAGAACACAAATGGGGGTCAACGGCTTACTTCAGAATAAACTGCAATATAATTGAAAGAGAAAGTTATTTAAGAGCTAATCGTACATGTGTTAAGCAATTATTTTACAGTCATTTTCTGCAAATTTGTGTTAAAATATTTTCAATTTTTTAGGTACAGCAAGGACATATCTATACATTTGTTAGGTAGTGGGTTCATATTTTTAGGCAGTGGAACATACTAGAGACAAAGAGTATCCCCGATTTTTATAATCAACGGGCGTTATTTCAAAGTGATACATAACCGAAAGCATGACAATGGGAGGGTTCGTCAAGAACATAACCCAGTTAACAGTCACCTACTAACACAATTCACAGGAGAACACAAATAGGGTCAATGGCATACTCCAGAATAAAGTACAATATAATTAAAAGAAAAAGTTATTTAAGGAGCTAATTAATTAGGAGTTAATTAAAGTTATTTAAGCATTATAATATGACGTTTTGTGCAAATTTGTGTTAAAATATTTTGTTTTTGAAGTACATCAAGGACATATCTATACATTTCGTACATTCATATCTATCCATACATACATTTAAAATATTCTCTATACTTGTGACCCTTACCCATTGGGCAGGTATGGCCAAGTACTTTTCTCTGAAAATCTATTTCAGCATTCACCATGCTTCTCCGATTTAACAACTGTTATTTACATTGAAATATACTATTATGAGATTGCAATGTTCTTATGGGCAGGCTTAGCTGTAAGAGGATGCCGGAGTTTCTTCGAAACGATTACCCATGGCGACAGTTTTGAATATTTTTGTAAAGAACCGAACTATTTCGGGAGTTTCAGCAAATACGCGCTTGAACACTGCTTCTTCTGGACGGCAGAGCTCCAGCACGCGCAACGTCGCTGAATGCCCGAAATTGTCCAAGCAGATGGGGTAAATCGGGTTTAAGATATCGGAAAGGTTCTACTGACAAAATAAACAACTGAGAGACGAAAGAATAAATCCTTGCCTAAACAGAAACAGGGGAAAAGTGCGCTTGGAGTACTTCCTTGACCTTGGTATTGTCTGTTAAGATTCTGACTAGAATCACTCACAATTAAATCGATTACCACCATCTGTCCACAGATAAGTGTTATAGTGAGTGAAAGCGCATTGATCTGAAATTTCTGAGAAGAATCGTATGCTCTATGTTGTAAAATCTTCAATATTTTTGTATATTGTACATATTTATTTCGTTAGTTGATAATATCTACTAAAACTAATATTCCTAATTTTTAAAACGCACTTAATTTATATTTGGTGGCCACGTCTTCATAGATTACAGTACATCCATTTGGTAATATTTGTTAACCAGTGAAAAGTGAATTAAAATGTTAAGCGTTAATAATAATAATAATAATAATAATAATAATAATAATAATAATAATAATATACAATAGTAATAATGATAACAACAGTAATAAATATAATAAAATAGATTTAATTCATAAACCAAGAAGTAAAATGAAACTTAATAATATCAATTACCTGACATTGTGGATTGTTTGCAAGCAACCACAAACAGAAGCTCAATGATATGGCAAGTGTTTCATGACCCTAAAATGACAAAACCAGTACATTAAATTTTTTTCTAAAGATTTAATCTAAGTTAAGTCTTAATGCATTAGCAACGATACTCTTGCCATCATGGAAGAATAATAATAATTATTATAATAATACCCACCGCTATTAGAAAAGTGTTTACTTGATCTCGAATGTCTTCATCGGTTAAATATCCGTCTCTTTCATATTGCAGCAGCAAATCTAAAAACGGAGACCTCTTTTTGTGTCCTGCAATTCAATAATCTGAGAAATAATACTCTACCTGTTATGATTCATTAGCACTTGAGGGGGGAGGGTAGTAGTGTATTTGTTTTGGAATAACAGTCGAACTTTCATTTGTCTGTGTGAAGGTGGGGAGGGAATTCGTATTTAAAATATTGAAACCTTTCTTTCCCCTTCATTTATATAATATATTAGACTTTTTATTATATAATTTTAAATGTCCCGGGCCTTGTTCTCTCCCTTATTAATTATGAACGAAGTTTTCTATAGAGAAAGGCGTATTTTCTTGGATAAAAATTATAAAAATGGGGCAATATAAACATGCCCTACGGGACCTATGGATGTGAATCTCTTATAAAAGGTAATATTCTAGTTTGGAATTCTTCAAAAAGAATATTTACTGTTTTCATGTTTTGAATTTTGAAAGACAAAAAAGAATAGAGTAATATGGCGTTTATGTCATCTTATAGAGTACACTTAGCACTAGCTCTACCAAACGTTTAAAAAACTGGAGCCTTTGTTTAAAATATTGTTTTTGTAATTTTTTAAAATTGCAAATATTTCACGCAATAGTGCGCAAAAACTACAGTTTCAAAAACTTTACACGACTTTAATGAAAGAACTAATAATGAACAACAAATTTCACTTGAAGGAAAGCTCTAAATCTTCAATATTGTAGATGTAGGAAGAGGTCAAAAAAATTCAGAGTTAACCGTGACAATTGGACATCTTTATATGTGTAATTTGCTACATTATTATTAGAAATGTAAAGAAAAAATTGGAGATGTATTTGAGCAGATTTCGAAAATGTCCGTCAGATTTCATGTTAAGTACCCCCGAATTTCGAAAAAAGTTTTTCAAAATCATGGCGCTGCGAGTCGAGCCAAATCGACCGGGGAATATACATTTTGGGAAAAATCCGCCCACCCACATGACCTTGTCGGTGGTGGTGGAGCTTGAGTCTCCCCGTGACCCGGAGAGCTATGCCGTCGGTAACGTAGCTACTGGCAGGGCCTCCCTTGCCGGACAGGCCGAAGGGTAGGGATCAGACTCCAGGAGATGACCTGTCTAAACAAATCCTATAACACATCCTATAACTTATATGCAAGGAATATCAATAATATATATGCATATACATAGAATGGATAATACAAGAATAACAAAATCAGTAACTTATAAGCCTTTAGAAAGCGGAAAATACGACGTGAAGGAAAAGATGGAGGAAAGACGGAACAGGCAATTAGAATAATCCTTGATAGTGAAAAAGAAGGAGAGGAGGAGGAAACAATCCTATGTATGGTTTAGATGCAGGTGTGTTGACAGACAGACATATATTTGAAAAAAAAAACAAACAACAACAACACTTTTTCGGTTTCAGAGGACCCCGAAACGTGTATTTCCGTAGAAATCTGGAAATCGCGTTTCCGCAACATTACATATTTACAACTCTCTACTCAGTAGATATATAAGTTTACGAGAAAGTAACTAGTGGTGTAACAGAATGGCACAGACTTTCTCGAAGTAATGTTCTCTAATTTCCTTGATGTGGACTGGGTTTACTGTCTTGCCTCATCCTCTTCCCAGCTGTAATCTATCGCCGACCAAATTACATTTTTTGACATTTTCTCAATTCCTCAGTTTCCTAACACAACCCAAAAATATTACTTTAAGTATATTAAGGAAGAGTAAAATTGTACTAAATAGAAATTTTCATTTAAAAATTCGGAACCGTTTTTTAGAGAACGGCGTTAAGCGTTACTGTAAAAGTGAAATTTCAAGCTACATTTCACAGACAATTTTTGAGTTTTCGAGAAAATTCATTTGAAGTAATTTAAAGAACATTAAGTCCCAAAAGCAAGTGTTTTCAAATTGCTGAAAAATGCTTATTAACGATGTGAGAGATTTAAAAAAAAAGTATATTCATGTAATTTAAAAAAGGAAAGAATACACCAAAATGAAATTTACGACATACTTAACAGTGAAATTAGCACTATCCCTTGGAAAAGTTTAAATGCGAATATTTGAACACATTTTCACAAAAAACTGTTGAATTTTTGAGAAACCTTATATGGCATTATTTAATGCATATGAATTTGTAAATACAACAATGTAAACAAATTGCCCGTAATGTAAATATTAACGACGTAAGAGACAAGTTAATAAATTACATTGCTGTAATATTTGAAAAAAAGTATAGAGCAATATGGCGTTTATGTATCTTATAGAGTGCATGTATCACTATCCCTACCAAAAGTTTAAAGAAAAAATTTGGAGCCGTTTTTGTAAAATTATAATTTTTGTAATTTCTTGAAATTGCACGTTTTGTACGCACTATTGCAGGAAAGCTACTAAAATTTTCAAAAACAATATTCATGATCTAAATGAAAGAACTACTTATGGGCAACAATTTTCATTTAAAGAAAACGTCTCTCTTCAATTTCATAGTTGTGGGAAGACGGCAACAAAATTCAAACTTTTGCAATTTTCTAAAATTCAGAGATAACAGTGAAAATCGGACTTTATCAAACGATATAAATGTTTTTTCCTCTAGTCCTACAAGAAATTTAAAAAAATTCTAGCCATTTTTAAGAAAATTTTGAAAATGTCCGGGGGCTTGATGTAAAGTACCTCCAAATTTTAAAGAATGGTCTACAAAATTTGAAAGCTTCATCTAGAACCAAAAGGACAGAGGTTTCTTCAATTTGCAAAATATTGTACGAACGGTTTAGGAGCTAGTGGTGTTCACGGGCAGACAGACAGACAGACAGACAGACAGACAGACAGACAGACAGACAGACAGACAGACAGACAGACAGACAGACAGACAGACAGACGGACAGACGGACAGACGGACAGACGGACAGACGGACAGACGGACAGACGGACAGACGGACAGACGGACAGACGGACAGACGGACAGACGGACAGACGGACAGACGGGACGAACGGACGAACAGACGGAACGAACGAACGAACGGAACAGACGAACGGACGGAAGAACGGACGAACAGACGAACGACAGACGACGACGGACAGACGAACGAACGGACGAACGGACAGACGGACAGACGCACGAACGGACAGACGGACAGACGGACAGACGGACAGACGGACAGACGGACAGACGGACAGACGGACAGACGGACAGACGGACAGACGGACAGACGGACAGACGGACAGACGGACAGACGGACAGACGGACAGACGGACAGACGGACAGACCAACCGACGTACGAAGGGACGTTGAGTTTTCGAAAAACTTCATTGAAAGTCTTTTGAAACGCTATCATTCACAAATGAAATAATGTTTACAAATCGATGGAAATGTGCATGGTAACGGCGTGAGAGATATTTAAAAAAATGACATTTATGTAATTTTAGAAAAAAACAAAAGGAATACACCAAAATTAAGTTTACCTCATATTAAACAGTGCAATTAGCACTATCCTGGAAAAGTTTGAAGAAAAAATTTGGTGCCATTTTTGAGAAAATGGTGTATGTGCGTTTCTGAAAATGCGGAATTTGGAGCTTATTTTGACAGATAATTGTTGAGTTTTCGACAAACTTTATGACATTAATTATATCAAATGTACTCATGAATGTAATGTGAAGTAATCGTCTCAAATGTAAATATTACTGACGTGAAAGACAAGTAAAGAAAATTACATATTTGTAATTTTTGAAACAACCACAGAATAGAGCAATATGGCGTTTATATCTCCGTTTAGGATAGATTTGGCACTACCCCTTCCTCATTGTAGAGTCATGACAAGGAGTAATCATATACTCCTAACTTTCCAACAAATTTGAACGCAAATCTATTATACTTTACAATAATTAATAATATATTATTACAAATAAACATAAAATTTTCTTAATATATAATTTTGAATATTACTTTAATGTCATTAAAACTAAAACTAAAGATTTATCGACTTTTTCGTTATGAAAGCCTTGCAATAAGAATTTTTTTCCGTCACCATTACAATTTTTTAAATTGCGTAAGCAGTACGCAAGAAAGTTAAACGTTTATGAACAACTTAAACACAATGGAATTTTTATAAAAGTATGTTTTTTCTGAGGTGGTGGTGGGACGAATTTATTAAATTCTGCACAACTAAAAACATCCTGGTCTCCCGATAAGTTTGATAAAGTAGTGCGTGTGGATGTTAGAAAGGGGAGGGCTCAAGACACGAAAGAGGAAGGAAGAATGGCGCGAGGTCGTTTGTTAGTGTACTACCCCGGAATTGACTGGTATAAATCGGAGAAATAACGGTAAACTATTGATCAGAGCAGCCGGTCGCCGTCGCTACTGTCGGAACTCCAACCTAAGGACCTCCCAAGCATAGTTACTGTAGAAGGTGTGGAAACGATCTAAACTCAGATTCTTTTTAATCGATTGACTGACTGATTGTTAGTGACGGCGGGTGCGTCAACTAACGAGGTCATTAGTCCCGTAAGTGTAGTGCATGTTTTTATCATCGGGAGGTAGCGGTGACCTTCCCCCACTGGATGGCGAGATCAGGCGGGGTTTTCGGGTCAAGCACAGACGGGTCGACTAGCGGGGTTTTCCCCAACCAGAGGGGCATGGGACAAGTTCTAAGTCCCCAACCTTCTCCCTGCATGTGTGGTAGTGTAGTGCATGTTTGTGTGTGTAAGGGGAGAGGATAGGACAAGGAAGAGGAAGGATCGCCTGCGGTCCGTGGCCCGTTTGGTAGGGTACTGCTCCGGCATTTGCCTGGTGATGATCGAGAAACCACGGAAAACTACTGATCAGTGTAGCCGGTCGCTAGATTTCTCCTCCAGACAGCGACTGAATTCGACCTAGCTGAACAGCTAGTGTCGAAAATCCTGCCGCCGTCGGGACTAGAACCTCGAACCTCCAGGTCAGAGGCACTGCGGTGACATCAGTTGATGCATTGAGCCACCGCTCCCGGTTCTTTAATCGAATATTAAGAATAATCGGACGAATAAATTCTGTGTTCATTTTCTTTGGCATTAATATTTAAATTTATTGAAAGGTAAATTATAAAGTCCGATCTTTCATCCAACCAATCTTCCGCCCATTTATCCATCCATCCATTCGTGCATACATAAATCCCTGCATCCATACTGTGACAGGTCGCCATGGAACTCTCATTTCATCAGTGTAGATATGTAGTTTTCACTTACCAATTCCATTTTCATATCCAACTTTTTCACTTTCGTTCTCCTTGAGCAAGAACTCTCTCTTCCTTCTTTGTATTATCTGCAATTAAAACTGGTCAATATTAAGTATAAAATTACATACCGATATTGAGAGTAAATAACTATTTAATTTGCGTACCATCTCTGAAGTTTCATGCATGATTTTTATAAATGGGCTTTGCTGTTTCCCTAAGTCACTTAAATTGAATAAAAAATCAAGGTAAAGCCAAGGTCGTAGAGTTCTTTTCATAACACAGCCTTCAATACTGCAAACAAATTAAACCATATCATTTGTAACTTAAGTGTGTAATAATATGATGTAACATTTTTTTAAATAAATGAATTTAAAATGAAAGTTTTTAACAGTTGTCTTCTGTCTTACTCTTTGATTTACTAAAACTATATTTCTCTTTTGGTGATTCTTACTTATCACTACCTCGGTTCCATTACACAATGATTGTCTACTTGCTATGATTTCTTTAGGTTATTATCATCCGGTCTTTAATATTGGCCAGTGCTTTCTTCTTACAACTGTATCAAAAGCTTTCTCAATGTCTATGAAGAGAAGATGAGCTTCCAAATTATATTCTCTTTCTTTTCAATTATCTGTCTCAGAATAAAGATTATCAGAGCATGAGCGGTGTTGTCGGGATCGGTCTTGTTCATTTATTAGGTGCACTTTACTAATGTTTCTTTTTATTTTCGTCTATTCCTCTCGTGAAATTAAAGCCAACAGTGTTTAACTTATTTAACAAAATGTACCAATCAGGGTTGTGTATCACACTAAGTTTATCACTTTTTCTGTCCGATTTTTCTTGCCGCTTCTCCCTATTGGCTTATCATAATCTCTGACATCTATCTTAGGAGGTATAAATCGATTGTTATGTCGATGACCAATACACCGCTTTTGTACTCTAACATAACCGTTTCGACTGGTAGCGGTAGCTCAGTGCATCAACTGATGTCACTGCGGCGCCACTAACCGGGAGGTCCTAGGTTCGAGTCCTGACGGCGGCAGGATTTTCGACACTAGCTTGTTAGCTAGGTCGAATTCAGTCGCTGTCTGGAGGAGAATTCAAGCGGCCGGCTGCTGTGATCGGTAGTTTTCCGTGGTTTATCCGATCAATACCAGGCGAATGCCGGAGCAGTACCCTACCAAACGGGCCACGGACCGCGCGCGATCTGTCCTTCCTCTTCCTTGTCCTATCCTCTCCCTTTGCACACACACACTTACACTAACATGCACTACACTACCACATATTCCGAGAGACAGGCCGGGAGCTTAGAGCTTGTCCCGCCTGGGGCGGTGCCCCGCTGGTGGGAGAGTCCTGGTTAGGGGGAAACCCCACTAGTCGACGGTAGGTCGGCGCCGGATCTCGCCATCCAGCGGGGGATGTTCACCGCCATCTCCCGAGAAAAAAAATGCACTACACTAACGGGACTAATGACCAAAGCAGTTGACGCGCCCGGAAACACGGAAAAAATCAATCAATCAAATCATAACCTTTTCGATTTTAACATACCTTTTAGTTATTTTCAATATTTGCGCATTTTGGAACTGTGCCCCTTGTCCTCTTGTCTTGATTGTCCCGTTTCGTCCCCTTGTCCCGATTTCCCCCCTTGTCCCGTCGCCTTGTACAGTGAGTTACGCAACCCGAGTTGATCAATTCGTTGTGTTATGAAATATAGAGTATAGAATACTGTACAATACAATTAGACAATTACTTGTGCTATTCTTAATTACTGTTCTATGTCAAGGTGCGCATATTAGATTTTGCACAAAGTATTATAAATGATGTATTAAGTATGGTTGTTCCAAAAAATGTAATGGTTAAAGCGTTCATTGTATTATTTTAATATATTTCTAATATTTAGCGCATATGCTATAAAACCTGTTGACAAGAGCAATCGATACATCTAGAGCTCACTAACCTTCATTTTGCGAAACCAATTGACACATTTTAGCAGAAATCTCAAAAGACTTTCTATACGAAAACCCTTGCCTGTTTAAATACTCCACACATATTCCAAACACTTATTTTTAGAACATTTTTACAACAATTACAACAAACACTTATTACTTAAAATATATTCAAAATACTTATTTTTAAAGAGGAAAAAAATATTCAGTTGATTATATATTTACTGAGTCCTTTAAGGAAAATTTATGAGCTGCAATACTTCTTTCCAGATCTGTTTCTGAGGAAATGCAGCCGTTTTAGTCGATGGAACTTTTGAATAACAGCGGCTCTTCTGTGGCTAAATAACTAATTCAGTTTACCCATGAGTAGTATACCCGCATTTATTCAACATACCCAGATAATGCTTCAAGATATTCGTTATTTTCGTTGTCTTGAATATTCATTCTCACACCCATAGAAGTTTCTGAAATTAAAAAAAACAACAAATACACATCAATATAAAATTTAACTGCTAATTAATCGACTGTAAACGCAAACAAAACTTGACTTTGGCAGAGTTGAATTTCCTCTAGTTAACATGTGCACGCGACAAATCCCTACATGTCCGTGGGATTCCTTGACGGCGGTCTGAGAAAAGACTGTTGACGTACTTTTAACTTTCTCGCTGTCGCTACCGCGGAAAAAAGATGTGTAATGCTGCGCGAAAAAAAAACGGCGAATTTTCGGCAGAAAAGTCTAATTACACGGCCCTGACAACTAAAAAGTGGATAAATCCAGATGCTAAATTTACAAAAAAATAAAAAACACGTGGTGTAGCCAGAATCCAGGTTTTGTGGGTCCATGATACCAAAAAATCTGTTGACGGCAAAACTTCGAACCGTTCGTCCGTCTGTCTGTGAACAAAGCTAGCAACTAAACTGTTCAGTCGATTTTCTCCAAAATTGATATTCCCCAATCGATCTGACTTATGTCACGAGCCCTTGAATTTTAAACTGATATTTTAATTCGAGAGGTACTTTACATAAAGCACCTGGTACTTTTTCACAATTTTCAAAAAAAATGGCTCCAACGTTTCTGATAAAATTTTGTTATTGGATACTGTGAAGGACGTTTAAGAGATGGCGCAGGTCTCATGTTCGTTGAACACCGTTACTTTCGAAAATTGAAAAAATTCAAAATTTTTCGGCATCTTCCTATAACTACAATTGTGAGGATAGTGTTTTTTCTTAACGAAATATGTACATTAAAACATCTAAAAATAATGTGTTAAATTTTTCGGAAACATGAGTATGTTTTACGAAATTTTAAAACTGGCAATTTTGTCTTTAAATCACCAAACCTTGCCTTAAAAAAGGCATACAAATGTTTATTAAATTTGGACCTTAGATAGCGTTAAGGACGCTTTAAGGAAGGGTGCACATCTGTCCGTTAAAATGCCTGATTATTCGCAAAATGTTTAAAAAAAATTAAAATTTATTCGGCACTTTTCTACAACTGCAATTGTGAAGATACATTTTTTTTGTCTCAATGAAACGGGATTATCAGAAACAGATCTTCAAATAAGGTTATGTTCAATTTTTCGAAAATAGGAATATTTTTTTAGTAATTTGTCATCAAACAGTCGCCCGCAACGAATTTACTCCCCTTCATAAACGTAAAATGAATGGTAATGCGAGGCAGTTGGATGCAACATAAGTTAGAATTTGTGTATTATTTCATTTGTCTCGTTTCTTACATTCGAGCTTTTGTTATACGTTTTAAAATTAATCTTTTAGGAATTATTTAAAACCTTTTTTTAAATTGTGGCCTTAAATTGAGTTAAATATGAAAACTAAATGATTTCGCTTTGCTTAATAAGATGTTGGAATGAAGAGTAATGCTTGTAAAAACCGAGTAATTTTGGTTAATATAAACATATTATATTTAATATTATATTTTTCTATCCGTTTTCATTTTCTTGCTAGTGGTATCAACATTGCTAACGGGCAAAATATGTATCCCATACGAATTAGCGGTCGTTGTTGCTTATAACCCCTTGTAACGCCGCACTGATAACAGAATGCGATAATGAAAGCTGGTTTCCTTTCGCGTTAATATAAACTAATAATTTTATTTACGAATAAAATCCGCATCGTGCATCGTTGATACATTTATGTAGAACGTAAATACACTGAACTCAATGACATAAATCTGTTTTCGTTAAAACATTTAAAATAGAAAATACGAGTATATGTATTTTTCACGCTTTGTTTGTTTAAACATTTCTCAAATGGTAGTTGAAGCGTAAGATACAAATTTTCATATAGTAATATTTCATATAGCCATTAACAATACCGCGAGAAAGTACGTGTTGTTGAAGTACCACTAGTTCTGAGAACCAATAGCACGAGACATCATTACGCTTAGAAGATCATCGATTACGATTGGAAACCGAAAGAGGCGGGGTTGCAAAAAGGAGGAAAAGTAGGGGATCTCGATAGTAGATTGAGTGAGTGAGGATTTAGGCTTGAGTTATTCAGAGATTAACATTAAGTGACTTAAGTTATTCAGATTCACACATCACAACATTTAGTAATGCAAGTATTCGAGTTTCAACACTCGAATTAAAACCTTAAAACCAGTTTCGTATTGTAATGCGACTGCTAGTTTGCATTCTACTGCTTTAGAAATTCAAGATCTTAGCATTGAATATTTGATTCCTCGCGTGTTGTGACCGCCTACCCAGTTCTCCGCGTTCCCATGGACGTCCCTCGAAGCCCGCACTGGACCGCCAGTCATGACTGCAGGTGACTTCCTCGTAGGTCGTGTGTTCAACTACCCTCGAGTTACAGGCCATTCTTCGCTTGACCCCTACGCCAAATGCAAGTCGAGGGTACACTCGAAGTCACCACAGGGTGGCGTGCAACAATTACCTGTACCCCCAGGTTGCTTATAATTTCTAACCAATTGTTAATTCGCACACGCGATCCCGCACTAATGTGTTACATGGATTTTTTTATTTATTTATTTTACGTCAAAAAAAAAACAGTTAAAAACTGCGTATGACGTGCTATGGGGAAAAGTGAATTGTGTGCACATTTTCAAAATTCTGTGATCCCTACACTAAGTCATATACTACTTAAATTTTGAATTTTTTGAAAGGGAGAAAAAAAACTCCCATGTAATAAAATCTATTTTCAAGGATAAACAAGCAATAAATTTTGAATTTTGAAAGGGAGAAAAAAAACTCCCATGTAAAAAATCTATTTTCAAGGGTAAATAAGCAATAAATTTTGAATTTTGAAAGGGAGAAAAAAACAACAAAAAAACTCCCATGTAATAAAATTTATTTTCAAAGATAAATAAGCAATACATTTTGGCTCTTATTACTTCCTGCCGCGACAACATGGAAACGATAATTTGAATAATTGTATTTCCCACTGAATTCTAGAAGACGTGCACAGAAAATGAAGTTACATTTATGTCCAGAAGCAAAACAAGGGGCCATCTCGGCATTTGCTCAATGGATCAGGGAAACTGGACGAAAAACCTGATCGAGATGGGGGTCATTGACCCGGAAGCTGTGTTACAATAGTTGTTACAGGTTGTTTATACTCATTTATACAGTCCAAATGGTAATTAATGCATTATGTATCATTGCTAAAATTAATGTTACTTTTCTTGTGATGCTCAGTATAGTCTCTAATTGTATAGAAACAGTTATGCAGCAGAAACGATTTCACTTGTGATTTAAACTTTTCTATTGAATTTAATCGTTTAATGTCATCTGGCAAAGTGTTGTAAAATAATGTACATGTATTGTATGTGAATTTTTTGTAATGAGCTGTTGATACTGTCACCTGATGAATATGATTTCTACGTCGAGTGTTATAGTAATAGACTTCGGCATTTTCTGAAAAAATATTCCCGCCCTTGAGCAAGTCATTTTTTACAAAAACCACTGATTCGTAAATAAAAAGACACGGTAATGGTAGAATTCCTAGATTAATGAAGAGAGGCTTACATGAATCACGTGGGTGGGATTTGGTTATTATTCGTACAATTCGTTTTTGTAATCTAAAAGTCTGGGAGCTATAAGATGTATTTCCCCAGAATATTATGCCATATCTCAGGCGGGAATGAACATTCGCGAAGTATACACAACGAGCAATATGAAGGCTGACTGAATTTGCAAGAATTCTGAACGCGTAGCATAATTAACTTAATTTTGTGTTCAATTCATTTAAATGGACGTTCCATTTAAGGTTTGACTGAATTGAGAGACCTAAAAATTTTGTTGCCTTAACATCAGTCAATGGTACACTGTTCATTTTCAATGGAGCACAGAATTGTTTATTTGATATGGAAAACTGCATTAAAACCGTTTTCTTTTCGTTTACTATTAATTTGTTATTTCGGAACCAATTTGAAGCATCTGATATTGTACTATTTACGGTTTCTTTATTGCAAAGGATGTTCGTATCATCCGCAAAGAGAACCGTTCTTCCGTTTCGAATCGTCGAGGGCATATCGTTTACGTAAAGTAGGAACAGAATGGGGCCTAAAATCGATCCTTGAGGAACTCCACATGCAACGGGCAAAGAGTCAGAAAGGTGCGTACGTAATGTTCCATCATTCCAGTAAGGTATTTCAACTTTCTGAGATCGTTGTTTAAGGTACGAACATAACCAATCTAGAGCAATACCACGGATTCCATATGAAGGTATTTTTGAAAGTAAAATGTCATGATCAATGATGTCAAAAGCTTTTGAGAGATCTAAAAATAATCCAATAGGTGCCTCGCTTTGATCCAATGATGAGGCGACATCTTTAAGAAAAGAAAATATAGCTGTTTCCGTTGATTTTGATTTTCTAAATCCATGTTGGCAATCTGAAAGCGCGTCGTGTTTAGTGAGAAAGGTATCCATTCGTACGTAAAAAAGTCTCTCTAATATTTTTGAAAAAACTGATAGAAGAGAAATTGGCCGATAATTTTGAATTTCATTTTTGTTGCCTTTTTTGAAAAGCGGCTTAATTTTAGCTGTTTTGAAAATATCTGGAAACGTTCCAGTGCATAACGATGCATTAAATATGTGAGTTAACGGGTGTATAATGGCATACGCACAAGTCTTTAACAAAGAATCCGGGAATTCATCTAAACCGGACGAATATTTATTTTTTAGTTTACCGATTATTTTGAGAATTTCATAGGAAGAAGTTTCGGAAGCGAACATTGTGTCTAAAATTTTGGGTGAACTGTCTGTTTTTGAATTTTGTGGCTGAAGACCCTTAGTGAGATCGGCAGCAATTCTCGAAAAGTATTGGTTAAAGAGATTAGCCACTGTTGCCGGATCGTTCACATTTATATCGTTATATTTTAAAACAACCTTCTCTACGGGTTTTCTAGTTGATTTGGTAGTATTTTTTATTATATTCCACATTGCTTTTGTTTTATTTGAGTTCAAAATATCCTGATCGTGTTTCATGATTTTAGCCTGCCTTATGACTTTTCGTAACAATGTTTTGTATTTTTTAAAGTAGATAAGGAAATCTTGAGATACGTCATGACGTTTAGAAATAAAGTAGAGTACGTTTATTTTTACACGATGTTCTAATTCCTTTTGTGATCCAAGTATTACTTTTTCGTGAAATGTTTAATTTTCTCTTTTTAATAGGAAAGCATGCGTTAAAGAGAAATGAAAGCTTTGAGAAAAATAAATTATATTTTTCATATGTGTCAATAGCGTTATAAACTGCCTCCCATGATTCTTTCAGCAAGTAGACCGTAAATAACTTTATGTTAACTGTAGTAAATGCTCTGCACATGCGTGTTTTATTTATTGTGTCAGTATTCATGTTATTAGTGTTATTCATGTTATTCATGTTATTATTCATGGATTCGCCTTATGAATCACATTTTCTGCAGTTGTCTATATCGGATTGCCATTACAAACCCGTCAGACTGGATACAAATATTCACTTATTAGACAATACAAAGACGCAACGTTTTCAACAAGTTCTTCCAGAAGATTGGGTAACTTTTTGAGTAGAATTTTTCCCTTCCAAAAAAGTTGTTAATCATGTGTATTTGGAATATTTATGGTAGTGTTACAAGAAAATTTCAGTGGCGTGTTACCTAAAGCGATTTCAATAACCTGCTGCATAATTTAGTGAGAAGATATGATCAGTGTACTTTTCATAATGTTCTTGCTTCCTACATAGCATGTCTATATATTCATTAGGCCTCTTCCACGGACTATTCGGAATAGATAGTCTGTGGAATAATAGGGGTACAGATATAAGAACATAACGGGAAATCGTCGTGTTAGTCTGTCTAGCAAATTTAGCTGGTTTTTTGTTCATTTAAATCAATGGCAGTTACTGCTGCTCAATATATTGCGAAATGTATTTCTGTCAACATGAGAGTTCATGGCACAGACTTTCTCGTACTCATTGGTTTTATAATTTCTTTGATTTGGAGTAACAGTAATTCCTTCCTGCCCAATACTCTTCCCTGCTGCCAACTTTTGCTGTCCAAAATACATTGAGATTAATTTTTTTAATACTTCGGTTTCCTAATAGTAGAAACAAGATATTACAATAAGAATATTTTAGAGAGTCATCCAGAATCTCTGTGCCATTTTTGATAAAATTTTGAAAATATCCGAAGACTTGATGTAAAGAACCCCTAAATTAATAATATCGGTTTCAATTTCCAGAGATCGTGACATCGCCTGATGGACTGGGGAATATCAGTTTTGGAGAAAATCAGCTGAGTGGTTTAGGTGCTAGCGTTGACCACAGACAGACGGACGTTCTGCCGTCTGTCGATTTTTTGGTATCAAGGACAACACAAAATGTTAGAGAAAGTAATTTACTATTATAGGTTTATCCATATTTTCGTTATTAGGTCCCGCCAACAAGGCTTTTTATGTCGAATATTTACAGTTTTGTTTCTCTCAGCTTAAAATATTTTTTGTTTACTTAATAATCAGTAGCGAGAAAGTGAAAACGTCCATTAACTTTCGAGTAATTGATAATCCTGTTTCCGACTTTGAAGCGTAAATAACCATTAAAACGTATACGCTACACCTTGACATACACTAGTGAAAGTATATTCAATTTAAGAAGAACGTTTAACTAAATAAGGTACTAATACAATCAATCAGCTTTTCTCTTATTTAAATTAACCAGCAGTAAAGAAAATCGCAATCGAAATTAGAAATACTGATAAAAATATTTTAATTAATATGCTTACCACATGCAATATCCAGGCTGCAAAGCGTTAAATATTTCTCTATATTGAACTCAGAACCACCAACTTCCTTCTTTAATTTTTGTATCAAAATATTTGCTTGTGTATTAAACACACTCCCAAAATCTTCCAGAATTTTGTAGTGAAAAGCTGGGTTCATTAGTTTTCTGTCAGATCTCATTTTGTCGCCTTAAACATAAAAAATATAATTATTTTTGTATTTAATTTACAGTATACAACTGAAAAAAGAGTTATAAGTACTTTACCTGAAGATGTAAGAAGTCCCTTACCACACAGTGGTTCTATAAATCTGTACTGCATACCTTTTTTAATATTGGTTTTAGAATTTAAGAAGATCTGAAAATGTAAAAGATAAAATATAAATATGCAATATGTAAGTTTGTATGAAAAAGGAAAATAGTAGAGGTCTGCATTCTCCGCGATTTTACCGGCTCGCGGTCGCTCGCTTCTTTCTCTTGAGACCACCGCTCGACTGTCCGTGGTAGCCGGGTGCGGGCTCCCGGTCGCATATTAGCATTCCTTACCTTGATTCGGGACCAGCAGAAAATAACGGTCCTTGATTGGTCGAGGTATGAAAATGGACAATGCCGCAGATTCAAATAAAATTCACATATGGAAGTTTACCTTGGTTATGCTTTGATATTGTATTTTCTTTGATCACCAAACGAAAACCATACTCTAATGAAAAATATTCCAATACGTGTTCTTTTCATAATACACCTCCATAAATACTCTTATGCTAGAAAGTCATTTTCCACAAGATCAAGGACATTGTCTATTCATTTTAATTATTTTTTTACATCCTTTTTTGTCTATTTGGCCCCTCATTTGTACAACCAACTTCCGGACGGTTATTTGCATATGAGTTTTGACCGATAAAAAACAATTTTATTTGATTTTTTAAAGGAATTATTGATTGGGGTTTTATTTTTTATTACGATTTGGGCATAACGTAAATATTAGAAATTTTGTTTTATTTAACGGCAGGGCATTTGCTTTAATTATATATTTTTTATATTACAGTATAAATTATAATATAAATTACATTTTACATTTTAAAATTTTAATAACGGTTTTCTTTTGTATTTACCTTATTTGCGTGTTATAAATGTTTTATGTTGCATGTGAAATAATTGTTTTCATTGTAATTTATTTCCTCTATTTCATTACTTTGCTTATTCCATTGTCTTCATTTTACGGCTGGACATGTGGTTTATTTTTACTGATGTACTACCAATCATATTTTATACTTTGTATACGACTAGAACACATTGCTTTTTTTATTTTACTATTACCAACAATATTTTATTATTTTACTTAAAATAATGTTTCTACTTTAATGTTGTTACCCTTTATTGTCGGTAGATAATGATAATGAGGTTGAACACTGTTTTACTTGTAAATAATATTAGAGCATGCACTTTCACTTATCTAGGTCTGATTGTAAAACAGCTATTCTTGAATAATGTCTTTTGTAAATCAGGCATTTACAACCTTTTCTAGAATTGAACCCTTTTAAAACAAGGATTTGCTTCATTAACCTCATTGTCTTTTCTGTAAAATACAACATACAGAGTAATCTTAACGTAAATAATTATACATAAATGACTTGATAACAGTAGGACAAAAAAAATATGAACAAAAATGTTGAAAAAATTGCTTTCACCGTAGAGATTTGGAGTCTGGAATGGAATCTTTTCATTCCAACTTCCAACCATTATATTTATAAAAATTCTCAATTACAATTTAATATCATCATTTACACAAGACCAATCTCTCAGATCTCAAACTAAACATAACATCCCGATTCACTATCATTTACGTAGTACCCAGTCGAGGTTCAAAATCCGATCGCACCTCACCAACCGCTTACGTGTGCTCGCGACGAAAATCTTTTCGAGTGAATCCATGCGTCCTTTCTGACCATCACGATCATCCAACGCCCTCTTCACACCTTCTGCACATGTGTTCGAGGCCGTACCCATTTGCACAACGCTGGCACCCAGCACGGGATGTTAAACCTTGTTGATCGGTTGTCCTAACAACGCGTATTCTTTGACTTCGGAGGTGCAAACAATACTGATATTATTATGCTGCACACTGATATCATTAAAAACGAATCCCAGGGTTTTTGGCTTATCACAATGCATTATGGTAACTCCGTAGATGGAAGAATTTTCCAATAAGTAGTTGAAAATAGTCGCGAGTAAGTGTTTCATACGAAAAACATATAGGGAAAGTCGCGACCGCTTAATAAATTTGTGGGTGTATTAAGTACTATTAACAGCAATCGTTGAAGACATTCTGGAACATTTTTTAATTGAGAAAAGGACGCGCGAATCGGTACACCCAGGAGACCATGGACATCATTCTGCTAGTCAGCCGAGAAGCCAGCGATCACAACTACGAATGTAATTACGGACGTAATCTTTCTAACTATAGACAAACCGTGCGGTGTTTTTTAATGTTTCAAAGTGAAAAGTAATTCTCATGAGAAGGAAATAACTGTAATATGTACATGAATAAATGTTAAATTTTTATTGTTGAAAAAGGCTCATAATTTATAGTAGTTGTCATCAACATCATATATTGATATCAATTTAATATTGATTTCAATCAACAGAATTTCCAGGAATCGTGATTCTGTATAGTATTACGCGTCCACATGCAACAGGTAAGGAGTATATGTTGTGAGTGGAACCCATGGTTGAATTGAAAGTAAATTTAAGAATTTAGTGTTAAAATTTCACAAATAGCCCACCTCTGAGCGTGATAAAGAAATATATTACAAATGGCGCCCAGCGCGGGGCTAGCTATTTGTGAGATCTATTTGTGATCTTCGATATACTTGAGAACTACTATATATTACTTGAGAACAACACGATATCATCCAAGTACCAGTTTTATGTACGTGGATGATACCGTGTTGTTATCAAGTAATATCGACTTAAAAACTTATTTGAAACATTTCAAAAATACATCTTGAAATTGAACGTTGAGAAATATCATTTTGCCAAGCATCAGGTAGAATTTATGGGGCACGTCATATCGAATTGCGGCATGACGGAAAAAAGGAAGCGGGAACTAATTAGGAAATTGGAGGTAACTAATTAGGAAACTAATTAGGAACCAATTAGGAGTGTGGCAAGAAAGAAATATATTTTAATATACAGTGGGAATGAGTAAATTCACGAGTCTTATTACAGCAATAGATATCGGTTTCTTGCATTAAAAGTATTTATGTAGTAATTCACTCATTTGTTTTGTGATTCCAATTATATTCAAGCAACATTTATTAATTTCTTTTCAGCAATATAGTTTGATTTAGATACACCGAATAAAATTAATGTTCATATTTTTTTGTTGAATTATGATCAACAGTATAATACTAAAAATAGCATTATAGACATTACAGCAACTGTCATAGAAAAAGGAAAATTCAAATAAAATTGAATTTATGTGGAGTTTGTGTGCTAAATTATTTCATCAGTATCTCTCAGTTCATTTATTTTGGTCAGTAATAAGAAATATATTGAAATTATTTCAAACCTAAATTAATATTTTTAGCTTTTATTTATATATTGTTTGCTTATAATATTATTGCTTAATTTAACATTTTACTTATTAGTATATAGCACAGTAGAGAAGTTTGTAACTCCTCTAGGCTTTGGCAGTGCTATAAAGACAAAGAAAGTATATATTTCAATCTTTCAACAATACTGAACTGACCTTACCATGGATCAAAACAGATGTCATTTCTTTTATTACACACACAAGTAAAATTAATTAAAAGAGCAATGGTTAGAAAAAAACATGAAAATTTCTTCAATACAATAATTACATATATATTTAAGAAATCAGAAACTCATTGAAGACTATTTGGAACAAGGGGATGCCCGATTGTTTTAAATTGAATATTTTAGAACAGTAATGCACATTAATGTAGATATTTCTTGAGTGATAATGAAATACACACATGCAACATAGAATTTATAAAAATCAGTCAACATTTGAGAACAGGAGTCAAATGGCAACAGAACAAATGTTCCAAACAAAATATTTCTCCCCCCCAAAAATTAAATAACTTCACAAGTGCAAAAAAGTGATCAACAAATTACAGATGCTTCAATGAATGTACAATGTCAACTCTGAAATACAGGTAATTTTGTCACCATGAACGAACAACTAGTCAAATGAACTGTCAATTGAAGTATGTTTTCTGAAATTAGGTTAATAACACCTGTCCGATGTTTCTCGATATAGCCTGATACAATTAACATTCGACAATTTCTTCAAAATAAACTAGTAACCCGATACCCAGAGAGTATTATGTGCCGATACCACATATGTATAACCAACTACACCAGCACAGCCAGAAAACTTCTTTGTCGTTTACCAACATACGCCCCGCGGTGGTATTATACTAGTATTAGAACTCTTATGGTAATTCAGCAATTAGTATTGAAGGTTATGGAGGCCTTTTACGGAAATGACAGTTTTGGCATAATTTTCAATGGACTATTTTGGTTTGCTAATCGAAGAAAATAGAAGGCAGCTCTCGACCAAGGGCCCGTGTATTTTATTTGCATGTTATTTTATTTGCAATGGCGTAGCGCGGCAGATTTATTTATTTATTTTAGTCAAAGGGATTCTGAAACTAAAGAAAGCGTGCGTAGATGATTTTCTCCCCATACGTCACATACAGTTTTGGACTGTTTTTGACTAAATAAATAGATAAATCTCTACGCTCCGCCCTCATCCAATCACGGGCTGCAATGTCCTTGTGGTTCCCAATGAAGGTAAGAAATGCTAATATGCTATTAAAGAAGTTGCCTTCTTTATGCTAATGAACATTTTCTCAAGACATTTGGTATATACCTTAACGGTTTTATGGTTCTCGCAATGGAATATAAACAAAGAATATTAATCCTCTTTTGCCTCCCGCTGCTTCTGTCATCTGCGACGCAATATAATAGATTGGTGAATTTTATAAATAAAAAAAATTAAATCCAAATAATACTGAATATATTGATATTTCTTACTAATATCTTCACTGGCACTGGGCGTGCTAACTAAAACGTTTTCTATATTTTTGATAAATATAATTAATACATATTTATATTGTTCCTCGTGAAGATGGTGCTAGTGCCAGCTAAACATTCTGACCTTTATTACCTACAAAACACATTCAATAGTATTTACTACGTCCCCGAATATATTTATTTATTTCTACTTTACCTCTATCATAATCCACCGATATACAGAACAATTGAATGTTTTCCGTTATGCTTATACCAGTTCACTAGCCGAAAGATTCGGTTCCCTTGTTAATTAGAAATGGTTCTTTTTTGTTGGGCAAAATTTATATTATTTTGAGAAACATTTAATTAGCACTTTACAATATTTTACTGATTTTACGATTTATAACACCATAGACGCTTTAAATGAAAATCACTTCACAATATTACCACTGATTTTACGATTTATAACGTTGAAGACATACTTATATTTCATGGAAAGAAAATAACACGACCCTCCTGCCACTAGGAGAACTTATAAAACGATAAAAAATGAATAAATTAAAGTATCTACGACTAATTTGATTTATTTACGTCATTTTTCTAGGCAATTATCGTGTTGTTAGCTGAAGTTTATGTATTATGAAATATTAATTGAACGTGGAAACGTTTCATGATACATTTTTCTCATTGTGTCGGCGTGGGATTGCGTGTGTATTTGCGCGTCGCGGACCACTTGGTGTCAAAATGCGTTGGTTAGAACATTGCGTTGGCAATACAATTATGAATATTGCAATAAAAGCAAATGACCAAAGTTAACAATGAAATTAAATGCAGAGATTAACCTTCATATATACCTCTACATGATGTGGATCAGCAACAGCCACAGCTAAATACGGCCCAATCCAAAAACGAAGTATGGAACCATATTTCTGACGAAATTTGACCATAAGTCGTAGAAGATCTGAAATGATATTAAATAAATTACATTTTACAATATTAAATTTAAATAATTCTTATTAAGATTATTATCTAACATCTAAGCTTGTGTATTAGTTTTGCTGTCTAAAGTTGAAAGTTATTGAAATCTCTACTTCCAGATGTTTTTGTTTGGCTTATTTCATTGATTCATAAGGAGATTGATTGGTTGTTTGGCACGCCAACGGATTTGGTGATTAGTTCCGTAAGTGTAGTGCGTGTTACATTCCTCTTACGCTGGTGCGTGAGATCCGGCGCAACGAGAGAAACGTGAGTGGGCGGGGTTTTCCTTTAAGGTATTTCCACCAGAGGGCAGCCGCCCACGCCTGGACAAGCTCTAAGCTCTACAGATCTTCCAGGATGCGTAGAATTGTAGTTCGTGTTTGTTGAGTATGCGTGTAATGGGAGAGAAACAGACAAGGTTGAGGACTGAAAGATCGCGTGGTCCTGGGCTCTTTTGTAAAGATACTGCTCCGGCATTCGATTCCCATATTGATGGGAAGAACAACGGAAATCTACCTATGAGCGCCGCCTACCTCTAGAATTCTCCTAGGACAATGACTGAAGTGGAACTATCAAGCAAGACCAAAACCCATCACTGTTAAGATTGGATTCCATGGATCTCCCACTCAGACATTTAGTTTACGTCACCATCGTCCATATGCTAAATGCTCGTATCGTACTAAGTTTTTCGGCATTTGGTCTAGTCAGCAAATACTGGAAAATGTAAATAAAACTTTTTCTTTGGGTGTGATCTTCGTATCAAGGCACTAGTTAAAACCCCCAAATTTTAACCTACCGGACACTGCAAACCCAGGAGGTTCCAAAAACCAGTCTTTTTTTTGATTTTTTAGGTTTTTCTTTATAACTCTTTAACTTAAGTCATGTAGAAAAATGACTCAAATCAATTTGAAAGATCATAGAATTTGTAAGAAATGTTTCTTCTAAAAAAATTCCTTTGGAAAACATTGGCAAGGAAGCATCATCTTTTAAAAACTAGTGCTACAACAGCACATGCTTTCTCGCGTTATTGAAAACAGCTACGTAATATTGAAATATTGCGTTTTCTGCACTACTAACACCTCAGCTATTACTTGAAAATGTCCAATTCAAACAAAGCACATGTGATGCATATCTGCATTAATTTCGATAGCCAGGAGCGGCAATCATTTCTTTCTGTGGAATAATTTATAAAAAAACTGCTGCGAAATTCATCGCAAACGGAAGCACTGGTTCTCTGACTAGAAGTTAAGCTATACAAATCATGCTATTGTCAGCACTAGTTCTCTTAGGGCCCGAGAAAAAAAACTTGACAAAAAGTATGGATTATCCAATAGGTTTTGAATCATTTCTGAAAGGTTTATTTGCAAACACCAGCTTGACAAAATAAAACAGCTTTATCTTATCACCGCCGTCATCTCTACGTTGAATACCAATCAGCTTCTCAAATATCGATGCGGCATTGAAACGGAAATTTCAATTAAGATTTACCGATTACTTAAAAAAATACATAATTATATTGACAATACAAATTGAGTAAAAAGAAAAAGTGCAAGAAAGTAAAAATAGAATTAATATTGGCATTTTCAATAGTAAGTTATAATTAAAATTACATTAATTATTTTACATATCATTCATTCAATATTCTTGTGGCGCGTCGGTGTGAAACCTGTACATATTTCTTTAATTTTAAGCAGAAATTACGCAAAAACTACTCGTTTTTTCAAAACATTGTACATGACCTTTTTAAAGAGCTAATTTTGTACGTCAGACTGTCTGAGGCAAAAATCTCTATCTTCAATTTTGTAGTTTGAATTTTTTTTGCAAATTTCAAAGAACCGAGCAATACCCAAAAATGTGAGTAGTATCATATATTTTACCGTCTCTTATTACACAAGTGGAGGAAACTCAACGAAAAAATTCGGAGCGTTTTTTTTTGAGAAAAAATTTCGTAAATTTCAAGCCCAAATTACGCAAAAATTGCAAATCGCTAGTTTTTTCAAAAAATCATACACAACCTTTCTTAAAGAGCTAACTTTGTACGACATACTTTGTCTCAGGCAAAAATCTCTATCTTCAATTTTGTAGTTTTAAAAATTTGTTTTGCAATTTTCGAAAAATTGATTTCAACGAAAATAAGACCTGAACAATTCTCTTAACCGTCCTTCGCACTATTCAACAAAATTATTTAATAAAAAATGAGCCTTTTTTCAATTTTGAAAATTTCCGAAAAGCTTCTTGTGAAGTACCTCCCCAAAATGAAAATATCTGTTTCAAATTCCAGGGGCCAAATCGATTGTAGAATATCAATTTTGAAAAAAATCGGCTGAATGGTTTATGCACTTGCGTTGACCACGTTTTGCTGTCAATCGATTTTTCGGTCTCAAGAACCAACAAACATGGATTCTGGCTATACCACGTGTTAGAGGAGTTTTTTACTAAATTTAGCAACAGTATTTATCCACTTTTTCGTTATGAGGGTCCCCCAATAAAGAGTTTTCTGACGAAAATTCGCCGATTTCTGGCGCACGATTACATAACTTTATCTTCTTAAGAAGTTCCTTCTTAAGTGCAGAAAGTAAAAACGCGTTTTTCATTTCTCCAAAATGTTTGCAAATAGACACCTGTTTATATTAAAATGAACTTCGGTGTAAACATTGCCTCACAAATTGAACCTATTGCCGAAAATAATACTTATTTAAAGTAATGGTGTTACAACAGCACATACTTTCTCGCATTATTTCTAAATTTGCAATTTTTGAAAATTCAGAGAGTTCAACGAAAATGAGCCCCTCACCATTATTTTAAGCGTCCTTTTTTATATGTGAAAAAATTCGAAGCAAAAAATGGAGCGGTTTTTGAGAATTTTTTCCCCATAAATTGCATATATTTCATCCACAAAGCAGTTTTTGTGTTAAAGACGTAAAAACAGACAACACTTGATTTGTTATGGTATTCAAGTTTTTTATATTTTAAATTTATTTATTTTAGTTATCGAATAAGCAAGTTGAAAAATTATGTAATAGCATAAAATTCGATTATCATAGGCAGATACTTGAGATTTATTTATCTGCATTGATGATAACGAATGTTTGCACCGAAACCCAGGTTAGGGAAAGTTCGGCACTCTTAAAAATACTAAACAATATTTTCCTAATGTTTGTTCATCATTATTGTTCTAAGAGATTCCGCAATTGTGTTCGAGAACACCCTAAAATAGACAGCTAAATATGAAATATGGTTATTGTTAGGAGCATCCGGTTTAATCGCACATTAGACGGTTTGGATACAGCTGTGTAAATGATGGGCAAATCATTTTGGTCTTCAATCGGTTAATCTTGGTATCAACCACAGGGCGGGTATAAAAGAAGGAATTGTCGGGGATTGTTTCTTGTTTATCGGAAGAAGTATTTTGGCATCGCGAAGAGCTACTTCGACGCTAATTCGGAACGGGTTAGCAAAGCGTCAATTGAGTCAGGAATATCAGGCATAGTGGAAATGCGTAAATGGATTAATAACTGATAGAGTTGAACTCGTACCTACACATCTTCTTTCTCACCAGTCTCCAAACATTTTCCCCACTGATTCCCTTTTTGTCGCATATCTACTATTCTTCTTCTCAATAAAGTATTTCATTTACGCTCGCCGCATCGTGTTGGCAAATACCAATTATCTGTTTATGCTTCGAAGTACTCGTAAGCTCCAAAACTGTTCCTTCTTCCGAATTTATCCACCACTTTGAATCCAAAAGTGAACATTAACTGGCTAATTCAGAGTTTATTCAGAATCGCACTATACGTGAAACACATGTAACTTACCCAAACCGCTCGTCCCAAGTTCTAGGGCATTCCCAATGAAAGGGAGAGGTGTCGGCCCTGGAATAGACGACACAAGTCTGGCCTTTCCAGACATAAACATCAGATAGTAAGGCAACAGAATGAAGAGCACCAATAGTGCTAGTCCCTGCATCAGCGTTAGCAGCATCTTGTCATTCGACTTCTGCAATTAAAAGAGAGAGGAATATTTAATTTGTATTTTAAATATTTCTAATAATTAGTTAAAATTAATGCAATGATCTCTTCGAGCGCTCATTAAAATTCTAATTTTTCAAAGAATCGACAAAATGAACGGCCGGACTGAAAACTAACGAAGGAATCGGTTTGGAGAGCCCCGTACGGCGCCGAAGCGTGAATTCGTGTTCTAAGGGATAACAACATTATTTGGCCAAGTCAGGAAGCCAAATAATGCGGCTCAGAGGCTGTAAGATGTGACAAAATGTTGGCAAAATTTCTCACTCCATTTGTAAAAGAATTTTTTTGATATTGCTCTAGACTGCTTATGTTGGTGCCTTAAATAACGATCTGAGAGAGTAGAAATAACGCATTGGAAAATGGGACATTATTTACTTAATTTTCCAGTTCATTGGGGTTCCCTTTGGATAGACTAAGCTCTATTTTCTTCCTAGCACCGTAAACGATATCCCATCCAAGCGAGCTACAGCTTTTCAAAAAATGCTATTTTTATTTCTCTAAAATGTGAGCGAAAATACACATGTTTGTGATATTATAACAACCTATAATACTAATAATTCTTACTCCATGTTATATTATTATTTATCTCACCGGCAGTTTAACATAGTCTCACAAATGTTTTACGGCTTGTAATTAACCTAAATTCTCCTGATAACATTTTCTCCCCATAGCACGTCATACGCAGTTTTAACTGTTTTTTGACGTAAAATAAATAAAATATATAAAAAATAAATAAATAATGCTGTCGACGATTTCGTCATGTGCAATCTGATATTTTGGTTATTTTACGCTCATTGTAATCATGGAGATATTAGTTTGGAAATGTATGAAATTCTAGTTAGTCTGGAAAGCGAGACTGAAGAACGTGCAAAAGAAGCGTCAACTAGTCAAACCGAAACAAAGAGTCTGAGTGGAGTGATACGGATTACAAGTCAAGCCTTGAAAAAGGGTGATAGTACTGTTCCTGCTCTCACAGAGATAAGGTAGTGTAATAAAGACTGAATGCTGAGGGGAAGAAAAAAGTTTGCAATGAAGCGTGCGTGCAAAAGAAATTACGTTTTGTGAAATCGAAGGGTGAATTAAATAGATGGAAAAAAACTTGTGAACGAACTTCCAGAACTAACTTCACCAGAACTAACCAGAACTAACCAGAAAAAACCAGAACTAACTTCACCATGACTCCAGAAAGACAATGAATGACCGTCTTCTTAAACAATTTAAGGAAGCTGGGGGGGATGTAGTGTCAGTAATAGCCCTGCAAACTGCCGATGACATGAAAATAAAAGATTTTAAAGCTTTCTCAACCTGATAAGACGTTTCAAAGAATCCAATAAAATTACTATCCGGAAGATTACAAAAATTGTAAACAGAAAGCTGATAGAGCAGAAAGACATGAATGATACTATCAGTGCGTTTTTGCTTAATGTGAAGGAGAAACTACGTTGTTTTCCTGAAACGTCCGTATACAATACGGATTAATCTGGTTTTGAGAATGAAATGCATGGGAAACTCAGATTCTCTAATGGAAGGAAAAGCAAACAGTCAATAGCACAATAAATTAGCAATTTAACAACTCTTAAATATCTTCATTACATTATTAAAGTTAAAAATGAAGTGATACAGTAGTTATATGATATACGTTTTAAATATTTAATAGTTATGAATGTTGATGATATTCATGGTAATGAAAAAAGTAACATTTCATTGAGAAATTGTTAAGACTTAACCATTTATATTTTATTTCATTAACCGTTGACCCTCCGCTAGGTTGAAGAAGAACCAACACTTGGGACTTTTAAGAACCTCAACCTTATTGTTATAAGATAATGCTAATGCGGAAAGAAATATATTCGCAAATAATGATTCAAATGAAAACATTAAGGTATTTATTGTATAATTAATTAACTTTGATTACATAACTTATTAGTTTATTCAACCATTTCACTGATGACAACACGATTACCCTGGTTTATCTCTTTGTTGATTTGGTTGCTTTCCCAAATAAACCTGGCCATTCAATGGGAAATAATTAGCACATTCATTGACAAAGAAGAGTCACATGCCCCAATTTTAATTCTGTATTTGTCAGGTTTACTTTTCATATACTGAAGGACACACCTGCCTCTGTATTCTTCAGGATAATTGTCTACTGTAATATTGCAGCATTGATCAAATCTCTGAATAAACATTTCCCAGACCTTCTTTGGGGTCGTTTGTTATTAAACTATAAAAAGAGTAATGGCTTGACATTTTTATGCCTCATAGTTATCCGAAAAAACTGGTCTACCATGTTCTACATTCCATAATTTAAAAATCTTGACGTTCAAATCGGTATGCTCCATCAGATATCAATAGCTCAATGTGAGCCTGTAATTCTATTTCATCCATTTCCTTCCACAATTCTGGTGCTGCTGTAGGATTAACTTCCTCTCATTACTGGAAGACTCGTTCGCTATTTGTTTCCCTTACAATAATAGAAAAAGTTCGGTGTTAGGACAAGCTTTAAAGGTTTTTTTTCTTCTTTTTTTTCTCTTCTTCTTTGAACATGGACATTCTACTTTTAGTCCAGGTATCTTCTCTTATGCTCTTTTATTTAGATCTTCGGATAAATAATATTTTCAATTTGAATCCAAAATTAATATATTGATTATTAATAGTTTTTTCAGTATTATAATTTTTATCACAAAAACTATTTACCTAAAGGGTATAATTTAGCAAGGTTTTGTAGATAATATTTGGTTAAATGCATCCTAAAAATTCCATAGCTTTAAAATGATTAGTATTTTAGTTATAAGGGAAACGGATCTTAAAAACGGTAATTCTGGAAAACAAGGGACGAAGTTAGATTCATGAGTATTGCTTACCGTACTACTCTAATAAGTGCATGATGCAGCGACATACGTTTTAAATAATAACTCGAAAACTATTGCAGATATCGATATTTTTTCACCAAAATAGTCCAGAATAATTAATCCATAGGAAAAAACGTTTTCAAAAATCGGAGTTTTTAAAGGTTTTAATCTGTATCATCCCCATTAAACTTGCCGTAGGATTGTGTGTATTTCGGCTTTCGCTGGCGGTATTACGTTTGAACTAGAATTCACTTATGAAGGGAAGGGCCAGCGACCTAACTCGCAAGGCGCGCTCAAAGCTAAACTAGACTAAGTATTGCGTAAAAGTAGTAGAATTCATTCTAATTTGAAAATGCTTTGAACTGGTGTGAGAAACAATTCGAGCAGGGAGAATGTTCATTTATTCTAGTGTCAGACACTTTATGTAAAAAAGGGAAAAATTAAGTAACAAAATTAGCTTCTTATGTAAAAGAACAATTTATGTAATCTTTCAGATTAGTAATTTGTGTACCAGTGTACGGTTTGTGGACCATATATTTGTTGTTTTTTCTTGAACTGTACATCAATAAAATTATTCTTTAGAAAATACAGTAATTAATAATCTTGTATGATGTAGTGTAAGTGGTTTAAACCAAGAGTAAACAATTTGGACTGCGAAAAATTAAATGATCTCATTTTTAGCATTAGCTTCAATGTTTCTTTTCTAGAGAATTGTAAAAATGTTAGAAAGGATGGGGTCATCACGTGGCGCAGAGTGAAGTCGTTTGTCTTTCACCAAGGAGATCCGGATTCCCGTCAAATCTCACGTGAAATTTGTTCCAAGGAAACTAGTTTGGCTGCTTCACAAGGGCTAGTCCAACCCCCGTGAAGTGTCCTAAACCCTACCCCTCTCCTTATTCCTTCCCCATTCTGGCCGCTGGGTAGTGACGCAGGAGCGCGTAGCAGGAGGCGCGTACGCGGAGATGCTACCTGGCGGTCCTCTTGACAACTGACTGCGACGAGACGTGACGGACATACACAGTAACGGAGGATTACTCCATATATTAAAAGTATAAGAATAAATTAAAAGTATTAGTAGGATTACTCCAAAAGCGCTCAACGCCCAACAAAGCGTTAGGAGACGCGTTGCGTCTTGATTTGACACAACAAATGCAAAAAAAAAAAAAAAAAAAAAATCCTTAGGCGTAGTTCGTGGTTAATTTCCTATACAATAATACTGTGTAACTTCACAACATGATATATTTTTGTTTTAAGTACATTTGTTACTTTTTTAGTGTAGTACATTTCCTTGAATACGTATTCCTCATGTTTTACAGAAAGTGCATAGATGTGTGTGAAAAATTATGTTGTGCATATTAGATATTCAAGTGTCAGGGTAAATTTGTTGTAGCCTTTCACATTCCACCATTAGTTATCTCCTGTGATTCCAATCTTTTCTAAAAAATTTCATTAATAGTGGTCGAGTTACTAAATTGGACCACAAGCCTATTTTGGGATGTTGTACCAATCATTACAGTAAACCATCGTGTGGTGCCAGAAAGCCCCAAACGGCGTACGGTGGAACACGATCTCCCACAAGTCGAGCAGGTTCACGAGTTGCATCCAGGAAGTTTGCGTGGGTGTACGCATCAAGCGGAGGGGTCGCACTATGGCTAAGGGTATTGTCACTCTAACTTTTCCTCCCCAATGTTCCCACCGGTTACAGTCACTTAATGGCACTGTGTACTCACTTTACAAGATATATTATAACCAGAAACGTTCGCATCGTTTTACACTTCAACACTTCATCTAGCATTTACCCCAGCAAAAAATGAGTGGTTTAAAAAAGACCGGAATCTGGACTTATGATGCAAATGTTTTCACACTAAAGCTGATTTCCTTGGTTCATAATACTAATAGGCAGGGTTGGGCAATATTTAAATAATTGTATTTAAAGTACGTATTTTAAATACATTTTGTATTTGGAAAACTGTATTTTTGAGTTTTTTGGACTTGTATTTTAGAGATGTTTTTAAATACATCAAATGTATGTATTTAAAAAAGAAATACTTAAAATACTTTAAATAGAGATGAAGATAAGGATAGTTTCTTTTTGTTTGTTTCTGCTGGTGAATGAACATCAATGAAATAAAAACCAAAACCCCTTTCAGCTGTTGAATTTGAATTCTCTTCATTTTTAAATGATAAATCTAAATCATTAAAAATGCTAGACAATTATCCGAAAACAAGAAATGCGTTTATTCCTTATAATCCGGCAGTGGGAACGTTGGATCAATCAGACCCAGTGACATCTTTGAAGCGGTTCATGAAGTGAACGGAATTAGTTCTTAACTTATCCCCAGTGTACCTTCAAATTGAATCTTCCTCCGCAGAAAACAACCATTAGTTCTAGCTTATCACAAAAACGTATGCTATTCCCGATCAAATTTGTTGATGATGATGAATTTGATCATTTGAACGAGAAAGTCTGCTTTGTCTGAAAGTCTAAATTATTAAAATAATTTATAATTTTATACAATATTTAAGTTAATATGAATTGGACGACTCACGATGCATTATCGAAACTCTCTTTGAATTGTCAAAGCGTCACTCACGAACTTCCCTGAAGGGATTTATCCGTACTCTAATCCAATTTGCAGGTGTTTTTAAATAGAATATTGAACACTATACTTTATATAATGAAAGTCATTCTTGCGGAATATTTGTCATAAACAAACCAAGCACAAAATAAAATACGAGTAAATCTACAAGTCAGTACAGATGGTGTTGCCAGTCGCCACAATGAGCAAGATATCATTATTACACATTCATTTAGAGAAGTCAAAAAATAACTAATGAAAGATAACGTGCTCATTTCAATCGGTTCAACTCGTAGGTGCGACAAAAATATGAAATGAAAAGGTTCAATTTTTTACAGATATTATAATTTATGAAAAATTATATTTTTGAAAAGACAAAAGAATACAGAAAAATGAAATATGTCTTCTTAAACTGTGTAATTGGCACTATCCGTACGAAAAGTTCGAAGAAAAAAACAGAAGCTGTTTTTCAGAAAATGGCGAGTGAAAGTTTCTGAAAATGCGGAATTTTGAATTCGTTTTCAGAGAAAACACAGAAAAACAGTTTTCGAGAAACTTTACACGATATTATTTAAAGCACGTGTAATAATAATAATGTGGTACATGCACATGCAATGTATATAAAAGTGTGCACATGAAATGCATAGATAAAGTACATGTAATAATAACTAAAAATAATGTGAATAAATCTCCACTACTGTAAATATTAACGACGTGACAGACAAGTCAACAATAAACAACACTATTCCCCTCGTAAACTTGTCATTGTATCCTTGTTCATAAATTACGCCACATGTAATGCAATTACATCTCACGTAAAGATCAGAGCGTACATATGCACGATGCGTTCGTCACCTCCACTCACGACAAAAAGGGAGATTCTTTCTCGTCCGGTCACGACAACGCCTTCTGTGTTCATAGTTCTTATTCTGCAACGGGCTTTGCTTTTCCATCTACACAAACTATTGTATGCGAACTGTATGCGTTCCTTCTCCCCGAGTATTGTTCATTTACATCCTTACATAAAAAAAGTTGCACCAAGAAGGAAGCGACCGAATTGTTTCAAACTTGGTGGGTCGGTTCCACATCCAAAGACAACTCACCGATTCCGTTTGCAGGCCTGATCAGGCACCGAGCGCTCGCTGAGTGCGCGCGCGTCGGCCCATCCGCCGGCTACAAAATGGCGCTTTTTCGCGCCCAACAGCCGCAGTCGCCCGTGGATCTGCAGTGGTAGAATCCTGAGATGTTGAATATGAATGAATGAATGAATGAATGCCTTATTTTACGTGACGAGACTCAGGCCATGAGGCCTGCTCTTCCGTCTGACCACGCAAATTTCGTTACGCTCCTTTCACCTACTAGGGGAGAAAGAAGGTATTACTAGGACGACGAAACAGGCAATTTGAATTTAGCTCCGAGGCTTCATTTAGGCTTGAATTTGCCGCGGGGACTGAGGCGGTAGCACTATCAGCAGCTGGGTGTGTTCTACAGGGACACATCGTGGAACTCTACGATGTCGGTTGCTCATTTCGATGCACTGCGCAGCATTTGGATCATGCAGATATGACCATTGTCACCATTTTGGCAGCAGTGGCCACAAGAACGCACACGCTATCAACGGGACGGATCTGGAAGGCCCCGACAGACCATACTAAGGGAGGATAGGAGGATTCTTCGACAGACTGTGACTGAAACAACTTTGTCGCTTGCAGTCCTTCGGCGCGCAGAACAGCTCACAATGAGACTTCGCGTGAGAAGATGGGACTAGACCATATCTTTTACCTTCCGTTGTGACATACGAGGAGAAATTTAAAAAAACAACATTTAGAGCAATTGTTGAGAGTTTAAAAATTTCGTAAATGTCAAGCGCATATTACGCGAAAACTACTCATATTTTCGAAAAATTGAACTTAACTTAATTGAAGATCTATCTTTAAGAAACATTTAATTAGAAAAAAATCTTTATCTTCAATATTATAGTTGTAGGAAGACATCCCCAAAACATTGCATTTTGAAATTTTAAAAAAATTTGGAATTACCATGAACATGAGACCTGCAGCATTCTTTTAACCGTTCTTTTTGGTATCCGAGAACAAAAGTTTAAACAAAAAATTTGGTGCCATTTTTAGAAAATTTTAAAATGTTTTGAGACTTCATGTAAATTACCCTGAAAAATCAAAATACCCGTTTCAAACTCCCACAGAATCGAGTTCGTTCAGATCGATTGGGGAATATCACTTTTAAAAGAAAACCGGCGGAACGATTCGGGTGCTATCGTTAACCACAAATGGATAGACGGACGAACAGACGGACTGAAAGACTTTTGCCGTCAATCAGTTTTTCGGTATCAACGACCCATAAACGTGAATTCTCCACGTGTTGGAGAAATTTTGTTTCCATATATAGCAACTGGATTTATCCTCTTTTTCGTTACCTGGACACGGCAATAAAGTTTCTCTGCCAAAAATTCTCTGTTTTCCGACGCACGATTCAATAACTTTTCTTACAAAGTACTTTCGTAAGGGCGAGAAAGTGAAAATTGAAGCAATTTTTGAGAAAATCGCGTTTTGAGTTTTTCTAATAATGCGCAATTTTGATTTTCACAGAAAATGTTTCAGTTTTCGAGAAAATTTATAAGACATCATTTTAAGCACTTGCACACACATATGCGATAATTAGACTGAGAATACTTAGGTAGAAAAACAATTTTTTCTGGGTACCTTGTACTAAATGAAGTTTTATATATACATTTTAGGATCATTTGAACTAAAACTCCTCAATTTTATGGCACCTAAAAGAGCCTATTATAACATTAATGCCTATAGTACTTTTAACTGTCTGCGGATTTTTTGGTAACTTTTTTGCTTTATGGCACAATACACAAGAACGATATTAAACTTACTTTACGTTAATGTTATAAGTAAGGTTTGCGTGGTGATGTTATGTCTTAGTGAATCTAAGTTTAATGCATGTAAGGTTAAGATATTCTGCCACCAAGTTACTACACTTAATTGCAGAATTAACAATAAATCTATCTAAAATCTAATCTGTAAAATAGCGTGAAATGAGTATACAGGACAAGGATTTTGCGATGAGTCTCCATGACACTACTTCCTGACTTCCTGGAAAAGCCTGCCTCCACTTCTAAGATAAAAGAAAAAATATTCAAAATTATATATTAAGCAACTTTTATGTTTATTAATAATAAAGTATAATTATTTTAAATCATTGTGGACTTTGGATTAAAATAGCTTCAAAATAATATGATTATTACTTGGCACAACGCATCTTCAACATGGAAATAATTTTTTTTGCGTAAGTTTACAACTTTTTTTAAAATACCTCGAGTTAAATCTAAAAGTTGAAATTATCACAGAAGTTTGGTATCATAGCGATCTAGCACGTGTGAAATTTTCTGATTGTATCTGGTGCCCCAATAGAGATATTGGAAATTGGTAAAAATATCCAAAATTCCAAATTTTAAGAGGATGAATTTTTAAGTGGTACGTTATTTACCAATGATATTTTACAAAAAGTAACTATACTGTTATGTATAAAAGCACAGAAAAAATTAAAGCTGCGATTCTATTCTTTTTTTGACAAATTACTCTCTGAAAATCGAATTTCGTTCATTGGCGTTCCATAGATTTAATTGCAAATATTCCCGAAATAAAAACATAATGGTATGTAAATAATATTTCGATTGCAGACCAAAGTATACCGAGTTCAGTGGCTTTTATTCTACAATGATAGGACACCCCAGTGCTGAATAATTTTGAAATGAGTAATGTCTACAAACGCGTAAAACAAAAAACGGCAGCCATTTGCACACCAGATACAATTAAGAAAATTAAGAATTTTTTAATCAGCTAAAGCATGAAGAAATTTATGTGCAAAGTATAATTTTTTTCGCAGTGGTCGAGCGACCTATTTATTAAATTCTTGACCACTGGATCCTGGATTGACCCCTCCGCGTACGGTCACAGCTCCAGAGAGTAGCATCACAATAGAGATCCGTGCAAGAGATGTGGCTGAAACGATGATGGACGGTCTCACCGCAGAGACTCAATGAAAACCTTTTTTTTGTGGAAGATGTTAAAAGCGTTAAACGTCTTTGTTTATTTACATACGAATGATGAAAATTAAACCCTCAAAATGGAAAAATACCTCAGATCGATTCCGTCTCCAACAGCGAAAGTGTGTTGGCCTCTGGCATGGACACGCCTTCCAAGGAAGATGTTCAGCAGCAACAATTGTCAATTGAGGAAAAGAGAGCTACCTTTTATAGGCAGCTAAAGTGGCGTAAAAAACAGTGGTGCAAAAAGTGAAGGTCGTCACAGGTGAGGGAGCAGCTAAAGTGGGCAAGGAATGAAATTATGTGAACAAAGTCAATTAGAGGACTGATAATAATCAACTAGTAATGGAACCATATACACCGTTGATATTTTAAAGGAAATTGGGAAATAAAATTACCCTCGATTCTCCTTTATTCTTTCTTGTATACTTTATTGTAAGCACCTGTTAAGCAGGTGGGGATATGGAAACGTCAAAATCGAAAGAGCCGTTGTGAATTGCTCGACAATGTTGACCCGCTAGCTGTCGTTCCGTGCATTGTAAAGAAATGCCGGCAAGGAACTTCACTCGAAAATCCGACTAATGAGGTAATAGGAACTTGGGAGATACACTTGGGAGGGTGGTAGCGGTGAGAATTTTCGTGCGATGTGGTCATAATTTCTGGTGTGAGTCCACAGTGGTAAGTACGCCATATGTAGTAGAGACAATTATTTCTGTATTAGAAGCCAACGAGTTCCCATGTAGGCACTCATTTATGGCAGAATAGTGAATATTATGAAACTGAAACTGGCAGATTGTTGGGTTCGAGTCCCGGCGGTGGAAGGATTTTCAATATTAACGAGATAGGTAGGTCGAGTTGTGTCGCTCTCTGGATGAGAATTCTAGCGGTCGGCCGCTCGGTGGTTTTGCGTGGTTTCTCCGATCAATACCAGGCGAATGTCGGAACAGTATCCTAACAAACGGGCCCCAAACCGCACGCGATCTTTCCCTTCCATTCATTGTTCTAACTACCCTCTCCCTTACACACACACACACACACACACACAAACACACACACACTTACATGCACTGCACTACCGTACATGCTGAGAGACCGGTCGGGAGCTTAAAGTTTGTTCCGGTTGGGGCAGTGCGCCGCTGGTGGGAGATACCTAGTTGGGGAAAGCATCACTATCCGACGGCAAGTCGGCGCCGGATCTCGCCATCTAGCGGGAAAATATCGCCACTTCCCGAGCAAAAAATGCACTACACTTACGGGACTAATGACAGCAGTTCACGCGCACGGAATCCCTAGTAATCCATCAAGTTAACTGAAACACAATTTGAGGGAAGGGGATTGCAAGAATTTGTGGTATAATCAAGAAGACTCCGAAGACCCTGTAGAATGGAAATTTCTGGCAGCATGGAAAGCTAAAGTACCTTATGATGGATTTGAAACGATCAAACATTTGACAGCAAGAGCCAGCCGTTAGTCTCACAGAATCAATAAACATTCCTTGCAAGTTTTTAATATCGCATAAGAAAAAAAAGCATACTGAGTATTACCGCACATTTTGCACCATTCAGGATATGCAGGAGAGAAGAAAACACTTGAAACTAGTTTTTCAACTGCTCGAAGGTGTGGGCTTCAAACTAGTTTTTCAACTGCAACTACGTTGCATAGGATCATTTCACGCGATTTTTCTGAATTCAAAAAGTACCATAATGACTTAAATATTTTTAAATATAAAAAGAAGGAATATATGAAGATTTGTCATGAATAAAACTGTAGTGCTTGTTTGTGTTGTTTGTAATATATAACCAAATATAAACAGTATATAAAATATTACGAACATCACGTGTGCATAATCAGCGCCTGCTTACAGATTATGTAGGTAAGTAGAAATGATATTGTTACGTCATTGTCTCGTATCCCATTGTTTCTCCATCTTTAAAACAATACTATTCGTTCACCCTTAGAAAAAACCGGACGTAAACAAACTGGAGGAATCTTTGCGCCAAACTACGATTCTGATTAGACAACTCTTAGCGCACTACTTTCGTTGACTCGAGCAGTATATCCCGTCAATTCAAAAGGAATAAGAGCTGCTAGGGAAATGTAATGCACATGCAACTAATTTACTTACGACCAGTCTGCTTCAGGAAGTGGCTTGATTCCCTCCATATCTGATTCAGAAGTTTCTGTTGTGGAAGAAGAACCACTAGCAATTGAAATATCTTCAACAATGATGTAGCTTAGAGAATCCATCTGCGACATATTTGATTCTTCTTTCCCAACATGCGCCATTGGACTCTGCCAATTTTTCAGGGATCACTTGAATCAATGTCTCTTCAAGTAATTATCGGACTTCCTTGAGTTTAATATTTTATTGTTATCTGCCATTTACCCCTTTACGTGGCTCCATTTGTTCTTGATCACTGTTCACAAGCTGAAACAGTTTCGCAAAGCGATGATGGTTCATTTCTTAAGAAAAAAGAATGTACTGTTGATCCGACAGCACTGACACATTCATTGTATTGTGACATACCAATATGTCACTGAATAGTGTACAATATTTATTATAAATGGCGTCAATTAAAGGGGATAAATTATGTGAATATGCTAGCATAGCTAGGTAAGCGAGCCGTCGTCAAGGTCAACATATTCATGCAGTGAAAATCGCCGAGACGGCTAGTTAATTCTATATAGAATTCTGGGATTGGCCGAAGAAGCAGTGACAGTCGTGAAGACGGCTAGTTCGTTTTGCAAGAAATTTAGAGATTGGCTAGGTACGAAAGTACATCAAATGTTATCTGCAAATAAACAATCGAAATTATGAACCGAGTTTTGCAGGGCTGAAAGAATACGAGAGACATTCATTCTGACTGATGCCGTGCTCGTGAACGGATCGTGCTCCAACTAATGTTAGGAGTTTTTTTTCTTTGGGGACTTGTAAGCATCTACTAGGGAATGGATGTTGAGAAAACATCAAAATTTCAACACTAAGTGTGACAGTGGAGCTTAAAATATTTCATGTGAACGAGTTGGAGGGACATTGTGGGCTTGGGCGAAGTTGTCAGTGATAGGACTGGAATGTTAGCAGCAAATAGTTTATTGATCTGATGAACGGTGATTGAAGTGAGCTTCCGAGAAAAGAAGAGAGAAGATGGTGTCTGGACCTGAGGACGGCGGCGTCGGAGATGGATAAAGATGGTCCAAAAAGCGAGCGAAGACATAAGGTTGGAACGGTCATGACAAACGTTTAATTTTATATTGGGTAAAGTTATACAATACCAAAATTTTTTAAAATTGTTTAATAAATTTCCATGTTTTTGTGAAATGAATATATGATTTTTCACTGAGCCAATTCTAGCAATGAAGTAGCAAGATAGAAAGATATTTGCTTTTCAGATTCCTTGACCGAGTTTGTTTCAATAAATTGCAGATTATTTCAGTATGTTTCAGTCACCGTTTTCTTCCGCTTTTTTTCTTCTCTGATGTTTGTAGAAGTCTCTTGTCGATGAGCACTTTCCTGAGTTTCAATACGCTAGGTACGGATATTCCAGTGAACTTTGCAGCAAGTTTAGCGATTTGCTTCACCGGTAACGACGGATTTCTGTCCAAAAAAAGGAATTGAAATCTTTTTGAACGTTGTGCTTTTCAGGCAAGCCATACTCTCAGAAATTCTAAAAGAAACTGAATAGCAGGGCCTTACAGGCCGATTGATGCGGTGCCAGAGAATAGGTACTAGATAATAGCACCGGTATTGTTGACGGCTGACGCCGCATCTCGCTTCCCGATCTCCATTTTCCTCTATCTTTCCAATCTCCCTCCTGTAGTTCTCTGGCAGCCATCGCGTCTTGTTTACCTTGGGCCCAGCTTCTTGGTGGTCGACCCAGTTTTCTTCTCTCGGGAGGAATCCATTTCCATATTAATTTAAGCCATCTAAATTCTTCCATTGTTTTTAGATGACAATACCAGAGGATGCGTTCGGTTTCAATTTCGTCGACTTCTTTTAACGCCCATAATATCCCTTATTTTCTCATTCCGTACGTGTTCCAGTTTGGAAGTGCCACTGTCTTTTCTCCAAAAATTCATTTCAAGCTCAAGAAGTCTGTCTCGAGGCACTTCTCACGGTAATCTAATTATGCCTGCCAAATATGGGGAGGTAGAGCCCCAACAAATTTTAAAAAAAAGCAAGTTATTCAAAATGAAAGTTATTCAATTTCTCCGGTGGACATTAAAAGCTCCGTGGTTCCTTAGTAATGAGCAGATGCATCAAGAACTTTGTGTTGTACAATTTAAACTTCGGTAAATAAATTAGCATCAAAATTCTGAACTAACTTACCCTTTTGTCCTGCAACTAAGATATTTTCACGCGGAAAATCAGCCTACCCACAAACAAAAATTAAAATCAGTCATGCTAAAGACTCGTTACATCTTCCATAATTAGCTGATAATAGTTCCAAACTGTATACATAACAATTCAAATTACAAACCTGTATATAACAAACATGTATAAAAAACTAAAATATATAAAAAATAGAAAATTGATCTTCATAAGTAATTGTACAATGTAAATATTTGTGAATAGAATTTTTTTTATTTTTAATGACAAAGTTTCGAATTGAAAATGCCCATATCTCCAAAACTACGAACAATATTTCTATTCTGGAGGCATTATCTACTTTAAAAATTTAATAACGTTTCAGAAAATGCCATCATTTGCCACATTCGGACGTTAAATGTGCCCTGTAGATGCGTATTTCCGAAACTCGTGGTTTTCCAAGAATTCGAAAATTACTGTCATCTTAGATTCGCTGAATCTTCTAAACTATTCGCTCTACGACAACGACAACGTAGTACATTAGTCCTTATTTTGAAGTTTGGACGGAAATTTTAATCCATATAAACTCGTGGAACACGGCCTCTTCCTAGAATTCATGTTTGTGGAAAATGGCGTTTTACACGAGTCATTTGCAAATTTCTGGAAAACGAAGTATCTGATGGAAAAATGTTTTTCACCAGTGTATTTGCCATGAAATTTTGTGCTAGGGCACTGATTTCCAGAAGAATTCCGCTGTGTCGAAAATTGCGATAAATTTTTACACTTTTAATGGCATAAAATAATTGGTCGAAAAAACCATATCTCCGAAACTTTGGATAATATTTCAATTCGGGAAGCAAAAGCTGAAATGAAAATTTAATAAAGTTTCAGAAAATGCCCTTCATTTTCCCCATTCGCGCGATAAATGTGCCCTCTAGGGACGTTTTTCCGAAACTCGTGTTTTTCCAAGAATTTGAAAATTATAGCCGTATTTGATTCGCTGTATCTCTCAAATTATTCGTTCTACAACGATAAGATTTACACGGTTGATTATCAGTACTTTTGTCCTTATTTTGAAGTTTGAACCAAATTTGGAATCCCCATAAACTTGTGAAAGACGGTCGCTTCCTAGAATGCATTTTTGTGGAAAATGGCGTTTCTTACTCAAGTTATTTGCAAATTTCTCGAAAACGAAGCATCTGGTGGAAATATGCTTTTCCCCAGTGTATTTACCATGAAATTTTGTGCCGGCTAGCGTAAAAAATTGCAAAATTTAACAAGTGGGGTCGTTGAATTTTAACATTTTTATTCTATTTATTTCTATATTTCAAATTCTAGAGGCACATGCTAGTTTCGAAAATTAATAAAGTTTCAGAAAATGCCATCATTTGATCCAATCGGACGATAAACGGGCTCTCTTTCCGTGAATTCCCTAAACTCGTGTTACTGCAAGAATTCAAAATTACCGTCATTTCTGACTTACTGTGTCTCCTAAACTATTTACTCCACAACGCTGAAATTTACACGACTGATTATCAGTACTATAATCTTTATTTTGAACTTTCAACTGAATTTTTAATTCACATAAACTCATGAAACACGGCCACTTCCTAGAATACATTTTTGTGGAAAATGGCATTTTTTACGAAAGTTATTCCGAAATTTCTAAAAAAACAAGCATTTGATGGAAATGTGTTTTCCCCAGTGTATTCGCCAATAAATTCTGATATGAAATTCCAAAACTCTTTCCAAAACCTTAATCACATTAAGTTAAATTAATATTCAAATTAAAAATTTAATTAATATTACGGCATGCCCCTGTGGGCACGCCGTACGAACCTGTAGATAGTTCAAACTTTCATCTTAAAAAATTGCAAAAATGCAATAAGGATTTCATTTGTTTTCCATCTTATCTTGAAAGGTGTCACCATTTGCATTTCAACATTTTAAGAACATTTTTTAAAAATATTTTGAAAAATTGTAAAATAGTGTATTCAATTAAAAAAAATAATTCAGGCTTATGATCGATAATTTACGTCCAGTTATATTATTTAAAAATAATTCAATTCGTCCCTCTCTTTGTCCGGGCTAGTTTCTGAAACATCTAAAACCAAGTTCGACGCCAATTTTACTGACAGAAAAGCATTTCGTCTAGCGTAACTTACACTACTTTTATAGAGAAGAAAATTTAGTTTCTCTGCTCTTTTATAAAAATATACATATTTATTCCAATCTAAATAAAATATTGTACAAGTGATCCTCGCAACACATGAAAAAATACTATCTACGTCAGATTTCGTATACACTACTCCATCTACCCTTCCCGGCAGGGAGAGTTCGGGTGAATCTAGGAGGGAGGGAACAGCTTTAGATGGGCGGGACGGGGTTGGGCGAGGCAGAGTAGAGTATGATGGCAATACATTATACAATGAATTCACTCATTTTGCTGTCGAATAAAGAATAGTGATATTTTTAGCTGCTACAAACATTGTGGAGAAAGTAGGCCAGCCTAGTGGTTTAGGAGGAGCAGGATAGCACATAAGTACTAAGGCCGAGGGATAGAACACATTATAAGGCATGGTTTCTTCATTTAAGTTTGTTGCATAAAGGACTTTTCGGGTCCATCGTCTATCACCACTACATCCTAATCCTTGCATATTGCTGACCTGCAACAGTGTGCTAATTCTGTCCAACCTACTTGTGTGCGAAAACGCAACAGTGAGTAACCGAGAAACTGGGTACCTACTGTAAAGGATTATTTGAGTGTCATAATAACTCATTATTAAAAAGAGATCTTTATCGAAATATTTTTTGGCGGACCAAATAGAGGTCAACATTAGCTGCATAATAAATATACAAATAATGAGATATTAATGGGAAAAGAAGGATGATAACAAGACTGGAAAAAAGATTGTGTATTTCGGTAGTGAATTAGTAATGAACACGTGAGGAATTTACGTGAATATAATTAGAATTAAAGAAACATAAAGGGACCGGATATCAAGGAGTAAAGATAACGAGATTCAAATAGGTGATTATCCAATCAGAAGAATGGACATTAGACAAAGAGGGGAATGACGTAAGATTAACCAACAAGAAACGAGTTTGAGACTACACTGCGCATCTAGAAGAGAGTTGAACGACGCGGATTACAAACTGCCAGGACAGGACAGCTTACGATTTGATCGCGAGCAGACGTGTTAGAACACAGTAGTAAGGATAGGGCAGTTTGGACTTTGGTCGCAAATAGACGGGTTGTAATGCAGTAATATAGACATAACAGCGTAGTTTATGGTTGTGAGTAGACGTGTGGTAAAACGTTGAAGTGCGGGAATGTGACCGCGTATCATTTATTAGTTGTGCAGAATATGTTTGGAGAGATTAACATTGATTTCTTCGGGAAACTAATAGACGCAAGAATTGCACTGAACGGGACCTGGCGACACGTGGGTGATATCGCCGATGATCGGACAGAAACGACAAAAAGCCATCGTTCAAGAATGCTGAGGAACCGGACAAGGAAGCGGGAACTGATTAATATTTCTAATATGTAGGAAGACCAAGTTCTGTCAGTAGTTTCATAAACTCAGATTTAATGATAACAAAAGTAAACATGTTCATTGGCCACATGTGAATGTAGAAATCAAGGAGTGTCTGGTTGTAAATATCGTGAATATGACCGGAGCTGATTGATAAAATATTTGTGTTCTTTTGTGTTATGTATACTGTATTTTTGTCTTGTTTTGTATATCAGGTAAAAGAGGCTGATATTATAAATGTTTTTCAAGAGAACAATTCTGTTTCGATTTCGTAGGGGCTGTTATTCCAATTATTCAAATATGTTTTAAAGAAACGGGATTCCTTACGTAACTTTTCGACACCGTAATTTCGTATGGAAAGTTCTGTCGACGCAAAGAAATTAATTTTCTGTATCTCGCAACAATTTCACAGCTGTTATGGCGTAAATAAACAAGGAACTTAATTTACAATGAAATGGGCGCGTAGCGGGGGATATCCCAGTTGAACATATGGGTACCATTTTTTAAATAAATTAGAGAATAGATGGGGATGAATAGAATATAAATAAATAAAAATATTACTGAAACCAGTGTTCAAGGGAGAGGTTCCATTTCACTACATTTAGAACAATGATGAACGTATATCAAATATTCAAATAGTAAACAAGCACATAGGTTAATGGGCTACCACAGGCGTATTACATAATGAGGTCTGAAACGAGTATATGAGGCATAAGGGTATCTAGATGTGAGGGGAGCACGAAAGAATTCATAATTATGAATTACTCCTAGAATATTTATAATTAGCACGCGAAGTCCCGGGAGGTTCCTCAGGAACCGGTAGGTACGGCAAGTCGGGAAGGAAGTGGAGAAAAACCAAAAAGTTAGCCTTGAAACAAGGAAGATGTAACAAACATGCGCGAAAATTCATTTTATAACACACTAGTATAATTCATCTTCCTAATAAACTAGGGTACTAACTTTCTTTCCCAGGGCCAATTTCACACCCCGAGAAATGGAAATATAAAGTCTTAAAAATAAAGCTTGGGTTAGAACTGTACCCAAACATTTGCAAAATTGTGTTTTTCGATACAAATTAAATTTCAGGAGTAAATTGCAGTGAGAAAAAATTCTGGCTCTAATATTGACGGCGAAGAACAGGTTCGAAAATAAACTTGACCTTTACAATTTTCAACCTTTCAAGATTTTCATGAAAATCCTAGCCATTACATGATTATATGCCCTGTTTTCAATTTCTCGCTACAGCTTACGCAGTAGACAGAAAGTTATGTAATGCTAAAAATCTCTTAACACGCAGTATAGAAAATCCATGTTTTGTGAGTTCTTGAAGGACGGCCATACATGTCTGTCTGTCCGTCCGCAAACAACGCTTGCGGCTATACCGTCCAGCCGATTTTGTCCAAAATTTATATTCCCTTGTCGGTCTGGCTGATGTCACGGCTCCTTGAATTTGAAACCGACATTTTAATTTTGGAGGTGCTTTACATGAAGCCCCGGGGAATTTTCCAAATTTTCAAAACAACAGCCCCATTGTTTTAAATTACATTTTTTGAAGGACTTTCAAGAGAATGGTGCAGGTTTTATGTATGCCTTTGCAGCTTTCGTTGGCACTGGGTGTAGTGCATCCGTAATAACGGAAGAGTTGCTACGGGAAATCAGAAATTCCGGGGTTGAAATACCAACGCTGCCCATGAGACGGTCGATCATTGTTGAGGTGAACAAGAAGTCTGCACCAACAAATCTGCAGGTCCTTATACCAATAGTTGTCAGACCAATAGTTGAAACTACAGCTGTTCGAGCTGGTCTGCATGGTGGTAAAAAGCTTACTATATCCCTTAATTGACGGAATTGATTTCATAATGGACCCTAATGTCATTACTCATCTGGAACATCATCAGATTCGCTTTCTGAGACTCGCAATCGGGAAATTAAATTTAGGAATTTACGATAAATCGAATATAACAGTGGGTTGTGGGCAACCAATAGAACTTACAGATCACATTTACAAGGCTGTAGGTAAGAATGATAATCTGAAGACCAGAAAGAAAAGTTAGAAAATCTATTGCTAAAATATCAAGCAGTATTTGGAAAATCGACGGACCCAATTAAGAATTTTCGATTTCACATAGAATTAGACAATGAAGAATCATTCTATGAGCACAACAAGCCCATACCCGTTGTTGGCACACAGGAGGCCAAAATTAATTCAAATTGGACGCCGCACTTGGAATTCAATAAATTATAGCAATTCCTAATTAATATAAAATGGTATACTTTTCAACGTCCCTCATAGGACTTATTGTTTTTCTGTAAAAACCGCGGGTGGGCTTCCACAGAGAAAAGCAATACGTTTTTCTCATGAAGCTCTGGAGTGGCTGAACTGCTTTGAAAATTTGAACTACTTTCTAAAAAGTGGCGACAGACTGCGCCACCGGACGGACACCAAGAAACGTGGAAGAGATAGCATTTCATATTGTCGCGATTCGAGGAATCTTTGTCTCCTTACACTTGCGACGCGACGCGACGCGATCGCTTTGTTTGAAGATCGAGAAGCCGAGTGGATGCACGGGGCGCTCATGTAAAGAGCGAAATAAATGAAAGCTAGAATGTTTTTGGTAGTGTTATACTTCACAGCAGTTCAGTCTCCGTGAACAGATTTTGGAGCGGAGGCTCTGCTTAACATTTTATCACGCCCGAATTGCGACAGATAACTATCTTCTTTTAACCCAGACGAGGTAAAACCTCTTCAAGACTCAATAATTCTTACGCTGAGGTTGAATAATACTCGTAGTTCTCAAATAATTGACTTTCAGAATTTTCCCTGGTATCGAGGGTAAAAATGGCGGAAAGAGTCTTATTGCCAACCCAAATCATCGTCTGATGCTCTCCCAAAAAACGCAAGCCTATTTGCAGCCACAACACTCGTTGTTAACCGAGAACAGGCCAAGCAACTTATTGGTAATATGGTAGCAGATGGGATCATCGAAAATGGGAGTACTCCGTACATCAGGCCTATAGATATTGTCCGGAAAAAAGAATAATGAACTGACTATTCACTTGGACGCAAAGAGGCTCCACGATTCGGTGGTGCGTCAAGCTGGAACAGCCAAGTCAGCACACTACAACCAAACATGTCAAATCATTTATTGCTAATTAATTGCCACATTTTTGAATTAATTGCCACGTATTTTCGGAGTGAAATGTGTGTGGGCTGGCTTGACGCGATCCTAGCGCATACATAAGTTAAATTCGAGTTGTAACTCGACGAATACCCTCAAGTGATTAATTGCTAATTAATTGCCACAATTTCGAAATAATTACCACACATTTTTGAGCGAAAACGGGTGTAAGCTGGCTTGACGCGACGCCAGCAAACACAAGTTAAATTCGAGTAGTAGCTCGACGGAAACCCTCAATGATTTGTTGCTAATTAATTGCCACCATCTGGAATTAATTACCACGTATTTTCGGTGCGAAAACCGGTGTGAGCTGGCATGACGCGACGCTGAAAATAGAAGAAATATTCGAAATTGGAGAGAACATACGAACACGATCAAATAAAACCAAGAATATAATTTATGAGATATTTGCTATTAATTTATTACCTCGCACAAATTTATTACTCTTTCCGTTTATGAAATAAAAATGTTAAAAAACTTTATAGTTACGCAACAATACACGACCTTCGAGTACTAAAATGGAGTGTATAAACTATCAAAAACAATTAAAACATTAAATAATTAATACACATTCAATACTAATTTATTACAACAAACACAAATTGAAAAACGTTGCGGTGTATTAAATAAATATTGTTAAAAACTGAATCATAATTATCCAACTATGCCAGATACTCGAATTCGAAAATAGAGTACCAACGAGCAAAATCAAATAAAACCCAGAACATAATTAACTGATATTTGATACTACTTTATTACTCTAAACAGAAATTAATTGCTCTTGCCATTTCCGAAATAAATTTTAAAGACGTCGTAGTTATGCAACCATGCACGACATTCGGTTAGCGAATACGAACGGGCACAAACCACAACGTTAATAAATTTTTTCGAAGTAACTACCCCACCTCGTGCCTTGGGTTCTCTAAGGGTTTAAACTGATTCATACAATTTTTATTTTCCCCCTACTGCATACGCAGTAAACAGAAAGTATATTAAGTATATTGTAGGAATGGTTCGTGGTTGTTGGATATTTCATTAAAAAAGTTTCTTAGTTCGCCAAACTTTTGGAACGGCATCGCGTTTGCGAATAAAATGCATTTATGGCATTATTTGAAAAGCTCCAAAATTTCTTTTTTGAGAACTCTTGAGCAACAAAAAAGCGACAAATTCCTATGTTGTTATAATTTATTTATCTCTATAATGTGTTGGCTCTCTTGCGTTTGCGATGCTAACTTGATATCAAATTAGCCGAATCTCTAATAGCGGGGTCAAATAGACGAAAAATTTCTTTTTGCGTAACAAATTAGCAACAAAAAAGCGACAAATTTCGAGCCTAATATCAATCATTTTTGAAAACTTTGCGATTCTAACTTCACGAAGGTGGTCTTAACGTGCTCATAGGGCAATACGTGACGCGAAACTTCCACTGCGACCAATCCGTGTAGGCTGCGGATTTTCTGCGTCGGTCTGTGGGAGCCTTTAAGGTAGGTTTCAAGCGCGTCTGCTATAATTTCATCCTCCGTGTTATAATCACCCGCCATCTTATTTTTCTCTTTTTTTACAGCAATTTTAGACTCCGTAAATCCACGTAAAATCATTTCATCACCATTCTATTTCTATCATGCTGAATGATATGTGTCGTCTGCCGAATTAATCTCTTTTAAGTTTCAGAGCTTTCGGGCTAAATTTAGAACCAGTGGGAGGTAAGTTGGGGGCTGGATTGACAATGTGCGAGGTATTAGAGTTCTCTAACTAAATTTCTTGATTTTATCTTAAAATGAAATATAGCGTGACCTACATATGTTTACGCTTACTATTATTAGCCAATTGTATACACAAAACAATAAATTTGTTGAATAGAAAATAGACGCTTCCCACGAGCTTACGTAATCTATGCATCAAGACCGTCTTTTACAAAAGTCGAAAATATACTGAATAAGGAAAACCGTCTGTAAGCCAAATTTGTCGTCCGAATTACGCAAATGAGAATATTTTCCGAATCTACTCACTCTCCTGACAGCGACGGTGTTTTTAGAATTGCAAAATTCGCATTAGTTTAGAAGATATGAGCGTTTAAAAGTAATCCTAGAAAATCGGAAAATTCAAATTACCCCCCCTGTTGAACTCTTCAAATTTCGACCGGACACCGAAACTTCTGAAAACTAGCGTCCTAACTCGAAATTTAATGGCGATTACAATGGTGAAGATCATTTTTCTCTCTGAGGCTTCGTTTTCTTTAAATTCGCAAAAACGCTCATAAAATGCGCAGTTTTAGTCCGAAAAGCAACGTATATTGTTGCCGTTCTTCTTACGTTTGCCATACTTAAAATACCAGTCGTAAATACGAATGGAAACAGAAGAGTACTCTTCATCTGCCGTGCAGATTTTAGCCCCCTGGGGTTAATAGTTTAGAAGATACAGCCAGTCAAAGATGACCGTATTTCACAAATATTGAAAATTTACTGAAATGAGAAAAACCGTCTGTAAGCCGTATTTTTGTCCGAATGAGGCGCATGATGATTTTTCTGAATGTACTCACTCCCCTGAACGCGACGGTGCTTTTAGAATTGCAAAATTCGCATTAGTTTAGGAGCTATGAGCGTTTAAAGCCAATCCAGGAAAATCGGAAAGTTCGTAATACCCCCCCCCCTTGTTGAACTTTTCAAATTTCGACCGGACACCGAATCTTCTAAAAACTAGCGCCCTAACTCGAAATTTAATGGCGATTACAATGGTGAAGATCATTTTTCTCTGTGAGGCTCCGTTTTCTTTAAATTCGCAAAAACGTTCATAAAATACGCACTTTTAGCCCGAAAGGCAACGTATATTGTTGCCGTTCTTCTTACGTTTGCCATACTTAAAATACCAGTCGTAAATACGAATGGAAACAGAAGAGTACTCTTCATCTGCCGTGCAGATTTCAGCCCCCTGGGGTTAATAGTTAAGAAGATACAGCCAGTCAAAGATGACCGTATTTCACAAATATTGAAAATTTACTGAAATGAGAAAAACCGTCTGTAAGCCGTATTTTTCGTCCGAATGAGGCGAACGATGATTTTTCTGAATGTACTAACTCCCCTGAACGCGACGGTGCTTTTAGAATTGCAAAATTCGCATTAGTTTAGGAGATATGAGCGTTTAAAGCCAATCCTGAAAATCCAGAAAGTTGGTAATACCCCCCTGTTGAACTTTTCGAATTTCGACCGGACACCGAAACTTGTGAAAACTAGCGTCCTAACTCGAAATTTCATGGCGATTACAATGGTGAAAATCATTTTTCTCTCCGAGGCTTCGTTTTCTTTAAATTCGCAAAAACGTTCATAAAATGCGCAGTTTTAGTCCGAAAAGCAACGTATATTGTTGGCGTTCTTCTTACGTTTGCCATACTTAAAATACCAGTCGTAATACGAAAGAAAACAGAAGAGTACTCTTCATCTGCCGTGCAGATTTCAGGCCCCTGGGGTAATAGTTTAGAAGATACAGCCAGTCAAAGATGACCGTATTTCACAAATATTGAAAATTTACTGAAATGAGAAAAACCGTGTGTAAGCCGTATTTTTCGTCCGAATGAGGCCAACGACGAATTTTCTGAATGTACTCACTCCCCTGAACGCGACGGTGCTTTTAGAATTGCAAAATTCGCATTAGTTTAGGAGATATGAGCGTTTAAAACCAATCCTGAAAATTCAGAAAGTTGGTAATCCCCCCCCCCCTGTTGAACTTTTCAAATTTCGACCGGACACCGAAACTTCTGAAAACTAGCGTCCTAACTCGAAATTTAATGGCGATTACAATGGTGAAGATCATTTTTCTCTCTGAGGCTTCGTTTTCTTTAAATTCGCAAAAACGTTCATAATATGCGCAGTTTTAGTCCGAAAAGCAACGTATATTGTTGGCGTTCTTCTTACGTTTGCCATACTTAAAATACCAGTCGTAATACGAAAGGAAACAGAAGGGTACTCTTCATCTGCCGTGCAGATTTCAGGCCCCTGGGGTTAATAGTTTAGAAGATACAGCCAGTCAAAGATGACCGTATTTCACAAATAGTGAAAATTTACTAAAAAGAGAAAAACCGTCTGTAAGCCGTATTTTTCGTCCGAATGAGGCGAAAGATGATTTTTCTGAATGTACTCACTCCCCTGAACGCGACGGTGCTTTTAAAATTGCAAAATTCGCATTAGTTTAGGAGATATGAGCGTTTAAAGCCAATCCTGAAAATTCAGAAAGTTGGTAATACCCCCCCTGTTGAACTTTTCGAATTTCGACCGGACACCGAAACTTGTGAAAACTAGCGTCCTAACTCGAAATTTAATGGCGATTACAATGTTGAAGATCATTTTTATCTCTGAGGCTTCGTTTTCTTTAAATTCGCAAAAACGTTCAT